>DVQG01000434.1:0-14891 GCA_018231605.1 Papilio ambrax
TATAGAATAATAGTCTGGAAGAATACATAGGCTATATATACTCTTGTTTTTTTTTAATTCCACGCAGACGGAGTCGCGGGCAAAGGCTAGTATAATATAATAGTAACTCCATAAAGTTTATTGTAGGTTCACACGATAAAGCGATGTACTTGGAGCTGTCGCACGGCGGCCACCTGGGCTTCTACGAGGGCGGGCTGGTGTACGCCAACCCGGTGACGTGGCTGGACCGCGCGCTGGCGGGGCTGGTGGGCGGCCTGCTCATGGCGCACGACAAGGCGCCCAAGGACGCGCCCGGCGCCGCCCGCGAGCCCGACCTCATCAAGTCCGCCACCATCATCTACAGGGACCCCCTCGACAAAACTCAGAACCTCTAAGTATTCATGTTCCTATTCTTAAAGGCCTATTCCTTTATTTTTATTTGCAATAGTAAAACAGTGTTTTTCAATTTTTCATTGACGCGACTTTGATATAACTTGTTTAAAGTTGGTGAAAATTCTTCGAAGCATCGCGTTTTACAGGTTGAAAACCACTGCTTTAAATTTGAATGAACTGTGACTTATGATTTTATGTCGCCAAAAATGGCATAGCCTTGGCGATTTATTAGGTTTTATAGTCGTTTGTTTCCTAGATGTGTGTCAGTTAAAAAGGTATTTAATGTACTACAGAAAGTGCAATAGAGCGGTTTCTTACAATGCCTAGTGCTTGAAGCCAACTAGATTCATTTTTGTTTTTAATGTATAAAATTTTTTTTTTTAATATTCGACTTAAATTTTAGTCACCAAAGTGGATTTGCGTGTTTTTGAATACGATAAATCGCCAAGTTCAATTAATTCCGTTAATTTATATGTAATATTATAAATATATATTGTTAAGTGCCTTTACAAAGATTATTTTGTAATACTTATTCTATATTGGTCATTGGAATAGAAATTGTTCTCTACTCGTTGTTCGAGTTGAAATATAAATATGTAGAATTTGGTATATGTTGCGATTATTTGCAATACGGACAATATTTGTGTTCAAAAAGATATTATATACATGTTTGAGATTTTTGGCCACACTAAGATTATTCCAATGCATTTTATTTGACATATATTTTGTATTAAGCGATTAAATTAGGTCAAAAAGAAAACGATTGTGCTAGTTATGGTTTTACGCACATTTGCTATGAGATTATCTGCACATTATTTATAATATGTGATATCTGATACCGAAATCGATCGCTTTGGCAACGTTTATGTAGATTGAATAATATTGATACAAATTAGAAACAGTACAAGAATTTATAGCACAATTAGTTTTGGGAGATTATATTGTATTATAATTAACGTGTAATTTATAAATTTATAGAAAATTTGAAATGAAATGTTTGATTTGCATTGGGTTATAGTTAATTTGTTACACATTTTTTTTATGATTGTAAAACTTGTAATGCTTTCCATTTCTTTATTTCATTACTTCATTTAACTATCGAATGTTTGTTAAATACGAATATTTCTTAAACAAAGCATGTTCGCAAGAGAATCGTTAATTATATTATCAATACGAATAAAATAACACTTCCTTGATATAGGTCTGGCTAACACAATATTTATTAAATGTTTTGAAAACAAATTCCTAATAACTCAATATTCACAAGTCACATTGAAATTAATTTCAATATATGTTAACATGTCTGTTTACGATTTTAAAAGCATCTAACTGTATTTTAAGTGCTATGACACCTTTTTCAAGATAAATATTAAATTCTAGTATACCACAGTGAGAGATTTATTCAAAACTAATACTTTTACATTTAGGCAAATAATTTTAAAATCCAACCAAAATAGTTGAGACATTCCAATTTACAACTTATTTTAATCCTGATACCTAATTAGATAATTTGTTTTATCATTTGCTTTTCATTTTGAAGATGGTTTTTAACGAACTTTTATTTTCTTTAATAAAACAAGGTTTTCCGAATTTCTGTACTGGTGAACCCGCTTGTCGTCAAATAAATTTTAAGTAAAAAATTCATAACACAAGTGAATTCCAAGGAATATAATGCAGCGAATCTCGATATTTTTGTACTTGAATAGTTTGTAAAATTACATATTTGTATGTTTGAATCGGTCGCTAGCTTGATTGCCGACCCTACGGGAGTAGGATAAGGTAGGGGAGATGATGATGGTCGTTAGCTTGTTTGTGAAGATGTTGGTTGATATTTGTAATAACATAATATTTTTCAGGGAAAATTAACGTAGAGGACACATTTATCTAGTGTTCTTTTTTATATCAATTACAAAATTTATTTATGACCCATGGGCGTCGTCGACGTTGGGAAAACTACCCGCCCTCGGGAGAATCGATATAAAGTAGAATTAAAACTTCGAATTAATAAAAGCTGTCCACCCTTAGCTTGGATCATCGACTGGCGACGCCTTTGTTATGACCAATAGTTTATAGATTTTGGTTAAAAGTGTATGCTTGTGTTGAATTATTTATTGTATTCATATTTTTGCAATATGTATACTTTTTGTTACTTAGAATGTGGTACTTACATAAACAGACCAAATTCGATCTCAAGTAGCAGTAGCTATGATCACATGAATGTTATGACGTAATAACGTGTTTGTAACCGTGTGTTCCCATTGCCGAAACATTTGTAAAAACATGTTTATAAACCAGTGTTTCTGTAGTGGTAATCACGGTTTACAATTTTTTTTTTGTCTCATTGACTTGATTATTGACGTTAAATTTGTATTTATTGTAATTGTGCATTGTAAATCTATTGTACTATTTATTACTTAAATATGTTTATGCATTTTCTTTTGTCACTTGAAGCATTTTTAAGTATGTATACGACATTTTAAGTATAATTGTGATAGGTAGTGTAAATTCTTTACAAATGTATGTATGAAGTAAATACTATGTTATGAAAGAAGTTGTTTTAAAAGTTCTATTTGTACGCCGCCATGATAAAAGGAACACAACTTTTGTGTATTTTTGGTTAGTCTATTTTTAACCTGATTATTGTATTTAATTTGTACAACTTATTTTATGTTTCGGTTGAGCTGTGTGGCCACTGTGCAGTGTGTACAAGGGTGACCACGAGTTTCGAGTGTCAAAGTAACTGTACCAAAACATGTCACATAAACAGATATGTTTCTGTACAGTGCTTTGCCAAATAAACTCACAGTGTTATAAGTTTGCTTGTCAAAATGTATGTTAATTTCATGTTGAATAAATATTGCAATAAATAATACAGCATTTTGTTTACCCATTCATATTCAAATTAATTATTACAAAAGATTGATAAATAAGTATATTTCTAATTTTAATAATATAAAATTTTAAGAGACGGGTGAATTTACGCGGACTTAATATCTAAGACATATATCTAGTCTTAAACTATTTTGTAGATGGAATATTATAATGACATCTTCATCATGTTTGGAAACACAATTTTATCTATATTCTGAACAGAGAGGTAACGATAAGAATGGATTGCGGTACAACATTAACCATACGATTGGATATCGGCATTAATAAATATTAAATATGGAAATTTTCGTATTAAATATTGTTTCCTCTCTTTTTACACAAAGTTGAGCAATAACAAAAACATGAGATCAAAATAATTTTTACTTACGAAATACAGTATAGATTCAAGTGAGTATTCTATTACATCAAAGTATTGTGACATTAATTCGAGAATCTTAGTATCAAAGTAATTTTTTTTATAAATTTAAATCATTGTGATAAACATTGAAAGTGTGCTAAAAACGTTTATTTATATTTTATACAATTTACATTTTCATGAACGGACTATTACTATTTATGAACATTTCCAGTAAAAAATATGCATTAATATGAATTCATATAATGTTATGAATATTCCAAATACAAATATCACAACAATTTCCTTAAAATAAAACTTAGTTCTCTTTACATGTACTTATTTATCATTATAATTACACGTAAATCGTTAAGTAATGTTGTTAGATGCAATACATGTGAATAATTTACATTAAAACTAAGTTCAGTGCCAAATTTGTATATAATTTAGGGAGTTATAATATGCATTAAAGAAATAATTAAAAGTACTTATTACAATCAATTTTAAAATGGCATTAGTAATGAAATATGGCCACTGGGAGAGGTATTACAATCAGAACAATAACTCGTACATAAATCAGATCAATGTTTTTAGTAAATTACTAAACAGAATATATGCAATAAAAATATTCATCAACTATAAGCACTTGCAATTTATGACATCATACAATATTTGTTCATGAATTACCTTAAAATACCAAATCACTTATAAACTAAATTCCAAAATAAGATTTCAAGATGTGACCACAGAAATCAAAATGTCATATCTGCTACCAACTTTACTTAGAATTATGGAACTCATATTTTACAGTCTTTTTACATGTCTGTATTAAAATCTGAGTATTTCAGAATAAATTAAAGCTTTTCCTTTTTACAAAATATGTATTGTATAAATAAATTAGGTAAATGCAATCAAATCGTAAGTAACATCATCATATAGTCAGCATATGGAGGTCGGATCCCCTTCCATAGTGCAAGCTATATTGTCTAATTTATGAGCTAAGTGCATTTTATTTTCTAACCCTAGCATAATTTGTTCTCTGTATTTACTGACGTAGATATACAATTCTTTGAGAGCTGACAGTGTATCGAACTCATTTAGTTGTTCCACTGAAAGCTGTTGCATCGACGTGCTTAGCTCTTGGTCCGACACTTGGGGTAACTGGGACACAGCTTGGTAAAATTGAATCACCATATCTCTGTATGTTGGGAGGTCTTTTGCAAAAAGTAGTTTATTGGACGGGGAGTCTTTGCAAAGCCTATGTTCAGATAGTGAACATGCGTCCATAAAGGTTTGAGCGATCACAGAAAGTGAGGAATCGACAGTTGCCGTTTTGTTTATATCAAAAATAAAATCTGGATTTTTGATCAGATTTACCCAGAAACGTAACGGTAGGCTGTTCGACTTCCATGCATGTACGACTTCCGGATTGATAATACCATGTGCTCTTGCGGCATCATCAAACAGATCGAACAGCCATTTCACTGCAGGAGGTAATACTTCGTTTACCGTTAGTATTGTACCAAAAAAGTCATCAACAAATTTATGTACTGTTCCCTTTGTCGAAAGAAGTCTGGTAAGAAATATTTCTGGAATAGCTTTGTGACTATGTTCAGATGATTTATTTATAATATGTTGGTACTCAATGGGTTTCACTAAATGAAAAAAATGAACATTTTGATCAGTTATGTCGCTATTGTAAACTCTTATATGAGAATTGGAGCAATATATGCCAGTACAATTTTTACAAGGTATTTTATAAGGGGTATTAAAGCTATCATTCTGTCGCGGAATCAAGGACATGATAGCAGACTCTTTTACTCCATAATGAGCCAAAGTGTTTAATTTTCTCCAACCATTTAAAGTTTTCGTCGTGACATCCTCGTCTTGGAGAGTAACGTGGCCACCTCTGCCATGCCGCCATTCTAAATCAACTTCGTGGACGGAGGGCCGCATGGAAAATGGAGTGTTTTTAAATAGAGAATCTAAGATTTTTGACTTTACCTGAGATATACTATCACAATCTAAAACTTTACATTGAATTTTATCGTCAAAATCATCCTGAATCACATGCAATGTTACAATTTGATAATCGATCTGCTCTTTTAACAGTTTTTCTTCAGAAAGCGAATAACGTGCTTCGTGCGTTATGGCATCCACAACACCTTTTTCTATTTGATGTTTAATAGCTTTGAACAGTAAAAACAAAGAGGAGCCTGCATAATCTTTAAGATAATAATACATACACAAAGCCATCCAGTTCGTCAGCATTTTCTCCACAACACTCTCTGTTCTCCGCAACATTAGTTGAGGGTGTTTGTTACAAACTGATTTTTCAATCAATCGCAGTAGCAAGGATTTAAGAATATCTGTAGCATATTCCATTTTTCCCATCAGGATGATCATAAGAAGAGAAGCTACGTTAACCTTATCTCGTATGTTAAATGACTTTTGAGCCTCTAATGTGTCTATAAATGACAGAAGGAAACATTTATTATTCAGCAGTTGCTCGAATTGAATCATAGCGGCATCGTAATTAGTTCGTGGAGTGTTTATAAATTGACGTTGCACATTTAATATTGGGTGATCAGATACTCCAGGAAAAAATACTTTCATAACGTAATTGACATGATCAAGTGTTGGAATTCCGGAATGTTCCAAATCAGCTGCCAAATCAGACATATCAGTTTGCAGTTCAGCAAAAGCCAATTTACATTCAAGCCTCACATTACTTTCTAGAGTGTCCATTTGAATTTGTATCCTCTTATATTCTCTCTCAGCTTTTGTGCTCCTTCTTCTATACATAACTAGGACGATCATAAAAATAAGAACTAAAAAGAATGTTCCGGCAGCAATGCCAGCTATAGCTTCTGGGGGAAAATTATAATTACGTAGTAATTCATAATGTAGGTAGCCAATTGGGAACCTTAAGTTTTTACCAACTTTTACAACAACTAAAGGCAAGTTAATATCACTTATTTGTACTCCATTTTCGTCAGTGTTAGACGGTTGTATTTCTGGTGGTGTACATAACAATTGCTGCATAGTCAAACTTGTGACATTACATGGTTGGGTACCAATTGTTACCACAACATCTGATTCATCACTTGCTCTTATTAAATTTTCGCCTTCTATTACTAAAGGATCACCCTTATATGATTTAATGCGACTGGGAAATTGATAAACATGTGGATCCTCAACAAAAACCATGTAAGTTCTAGGTGGATTAAAATATTTCTCTAAGTCATGCATAGTTTCCACATTGTCCATTACAAATCCAACCTTCATTGCTATCTGTGGAGTGCTTGTTTGTGATTTAGTTGCCATTAGAATCTCGTCGTATTTCTTGTTAACTGCAGGGCTGGGACATTCCATTTGATTAGAATTAAGAACTACACAAGCAGTGAAATTAATTGGAGATATCTCATTTCCATAATATAATTTCATTAATGGCTTCTGAATGGTATGCAAATTTGTTCCATGGACTGTTATCATTCTACCACCCGACACAAAGCTTTTTAGTGGTTTTATTTCCATGATAGTAGGGTCTGCTGTGTAATTAAACAAATCACCATATAATGTTCTATTAGCATTATCAATAACAACTGTTAATGTGTGTATAACCCTTGGTGTATTTGCCTTTGGTGAGACACATATTAACCTGCTATTAGAAGATTGCGTTTTGTTGACAGCACATGGTAATTCATCTAAAAATGCAGAACCTGATGATCCAATATTAAGATGTTGACCTCCAATTGCTAACTGAGTCCCTCCTGACACAGGGCCAAGTCCAGGATAAATCCCCTGCAGTTTTATATTTTTATAACTAAACAAAACACTTGACTCTGTATAGCCAGCATCATTTTGGACAATCACAGGCGCAACAACAGAGCCATTAGATGGGCCTGTACGACATGTTATACTGACAGATACTTCAAAGTCAACAATATCACATAACACATCTCCAATTCTAACTTTCCCTGTCACTTCTTCCACTCTTAAACCAAGGTTACTTCCTTCAATTGTAACTATAGTGCCACCTTCAATGGGTCCACTTAGTGGCTTTATCATATCTATTCTAGGCTTAGGACATTCTGTCACAGGATTTTCAAGGCAAGATTCACTGTAGGAACATGAGTTACCACACCAAGTACACTGATAAATAGAATTTCTTGTTATGCATAGAGAACAATCAGCATGGTCTCTATGAGAACCAAGAATTTCACACTTGTATAAAGTAATATTTATTGTATCTATATAATGATTGTGGTTCCATACTACTTTAACACTAACATTATATTCACCAACATCTTCTTCATAGGAGTAAGTGGTCTTGTCACAAACAATAAAGTGATTTGACTCAACTCGAGCAGGTAAAATCATGTTGGCAACTTCAATGCTTACTGAACATTGAAAACCTGTGTGACCTGGTTGCAAATGAGGTAAATTTTCCACTTCTAATTCCAGTTCTTTAGGAACATTATTAGGCAATAATATAGGTTTCTTATATTGCCTTATTCTAGGACAATGGCCAATGCCATGGTTGAGCAACTTAGTGGGGTTGTTTTCTCCACTTATAATTGTTCTTTGACACACAGAAGCATCGTGAGTACACTTATTGTCGTAAATGCACCAATTGCAAGCCCATTCACTCAGTATGCAGGTGTGACAAGTAATATGTTGGCCACAATCATAAAAAGCAAAGTTCCGAGATACAAAATCTTTATTGGTTTCTGAAGAATGCACAGAAAGTGGGACATAAACATGATCTTGACCTTGTGTTATTTTAGGCCTATGTTTTATATCAGGAGTTGGACATGCTAAACCATTGGAAGTTACTGCAGCATCAATTGGTGGGGCATTACCAAAAACACATTTATATTTGGCCCCAAACGGCAGCTCTGGCAGAGTTCTGATCACAAGCTGTACTGTAGTTATTTCATTAATTGAAATCCTTTCAGGTAATATTTGCTCAAAATCAATACACTGCTGACCTGTATATTGAGACAGCCATCTAGGAGCACTCTGGGTGCCCTTTTGACACATACTTTGTACTGTGCATCTCTTTTCCAATGAACACCAGCCACAATGTGGATCATTTGATTCAAGACAAGATGAACAGTTACCATGCTCTGCACACTTTTCTGTTGGTATTTGTACAATAGTATTTCTGGCTAACACATACAGAGTTTTTTGATATGGTGACAATGTTGTATCTGGAAGTACCCTTTGTCCTGGTAAAATAATGTCACTTGAGTATTCTGAAGATTTCTCTGCATCAATTAGTACTTTTTTCAAAATTCCATCATTAGTACCAAGGAAAGCCACAGTATGTAACCCAGTTACTGACATAGTTATTGAGGAGATTAATGTGTCATTCCAACTTATTACTGACATTGTTTTAATAGGATAGAGCCCACTAATTTTAAGACCAACTTCACAAAAATTTAGAATATTACCAGTGGAACCGACGCTGGGGCATTTACCATCAGATATCATACCTGATATGTATCCCATGTTACGAGCTTTAGTGCTACCATTAAAACACATATGAACATTTTCATTAAATTTAACTTCTATTTCCTGTAAGGAAAACACACAGATAGCAGATTTATTATTAGGTTCATTACTGATGCCCTTAGAAGGGCTAAATGTTGCAACAAGAATAGGATCACCAATTTCAATACCTAATTGATTTGCTAACTTAACACCGGCATTGGCTATTTTTGCATCCTGAACTAAGTTATAATTGACAATTTCAATCTTATCGTTTATGGTTCCCTCCTTAACATGACACTCTAATGTAACCTCAGTATAACTATTATAGTTGTCATCATTGACACAAGTGCGGGCTAAGCGTGACACATAACCAAGTTCTTCATTCCCAGCTAAGTGAGAATGTTTTTGAATAATTAGAAAATAAGCATAATCACTTACATTAAAACCATACACATATTGCACTAGAAAATTATCTCTGTACTTAACATCTATTTGTACCAAACTTTGCTTTGAAAATGTGAACTGCGCCAGTTCAAGAGACATAAGGTCACGACTGGAAATTGCGGGGACATCATGTCGATAATCTCCAATATTAGTAAAAGTAGTACCCACGTACAATACATTGGAACGGTCCCAGGAGTTGTATCTTTCCGGGCCTATGAATGCATAAGTCGAAGCCTCTGCGTCATTTGCTGCAACACTCACCGGAATAGGGTCCGGTTCCGCAGATATATCACCCAGTTTATATTTGACGCAGGATCCTTGCGCTACTGATCCGCACGCTATCACTATTCTGGACTCTTGATCTATGACCAATATTTTATTTACATTGTCAATCCACGTCGTTTGAATGTCAGGGGACGGGCATCCACTGGCATGGCACATAGGATTATCTAGTTTAGGACCGGTCCGAATTACATGTATCGGTTTTAAATCTGGACTCAACTGATGTAACCAATTCACTGAACCTACGTACACTTGGCCACTAATTTTATCAACTATAAGATGATAAAATTTAAAAGTCTCATTGTGATGAATAGGATATTGTGATATAAACTCGTATCCATACACTATTGTGCACCGAAGCCAAAATGTTATGACTAATACAGTCAATGAAGCAGCCATGTTCACATTTTAAGCTGCCTAATTATAAAAATTCTTCACGTTTTCACAAACACAACTTAGATTTCATCACTCATTCAACCCATTTTAGATTTACAATAATAATGTAAAAGCATACATATCGATGCCGATGACATGGAATAAACAATATTTTGTTTTTTTCGGTTCGATCTTACAACAGCAGGCGAAGATCATACTTCACGTTCGGCCTTCAAAAACGCCGTTGAGGAAGCAAATAACAAGAAAAATTAAAATGCTTTTCGATAAATCTCTTCTATTATAACCATCCGCTATCATGCTTTGATGATCATTGATTATTTGAAAATGATATTCTCATCCCTCGATTCTAGCAGCGGTTATTCTTAAAATTTAAAGGTCTATGGTTATATCGAATTTTGTACATTAATTCACTTTAGATTATCTATTTACCTCTTAAGAATTTACGTATTCTGTGATAACAGCACATTGATTTTAATGGTTTTGCGATTTTGTTTGTCAATTGTCAATTTTGGTTTTGTGTGTTGTGAGAGGTGATTTCTATTTGCCTTGGTCTGTATGTTTGTTATTTGTCTGATAATGCAATCCGGCAATTTAGAAAACTCAAACTTTACATGGTAAAGGCAGCAACAGCAATACAGCAGTTGATCGCCAGTTATAAGTATTGACTACATTTTCACTACTTCGTTACTTTGCAGTAGTGTTAGGGTGGTGAATGTGAGAAATCTTTTGTATCTTACCCACTGTGCAAAAATTAAGATGTAGTTTTAATTTTTCTTAATGTTCTATCATTAGGTGGTAGAAATTTATTTCCATAAACTCTAAAATAGCTAAAACTGAAATTATTCTCATGTTACGAAAGTGCTTCAAGTTTGTGTGCGGTGTGTGCTTAAAATACTGTAATGTCTATCATTAAAGTACTAATGAATTTACGGATATAAATATTAGATAGATATATACAAAATGATGACTACTATGGCGTCTGGGGGTTCCAGCGACCCCCATACACAAATGAACACATACAGAAGTTATGTGACGATGTTGGCTGATCCCGGCGCCAAAGATGAAATCAAACTCAAAGCTGCCCAAGAGCTTAGTGAAAATTTTGAGGTGAATTATTTACTTAATTTTATTTCTCTGTGAGATTAAAAAAATTGATACAAAGATTTTCCATCAGTTTCTTCAAACTCATCAGACAAGAGTAGATATGTTTTCTTATTGAAGTTTTGTTTTCATTTCAATCACCAAATATTAACTCTTAAATTTTGTCCCCTCACATTTCCAGGTAATTTTAAACTCACCACAGTACCCACAATTTCTTGATCATTCCCTCAAAATCTTTTTGAAAATCTTACAAGATGGGGATCCACATTTCATAGCCGAGTATAACATTCAACAAGTAAGGAAATTAATATTGGAAATGATACATCGTCTACCAATGAATGAGACATTGAGACCATATCTCAAGAGTATTTTAATCTTGATGTTGAAATTGATGGAAATTGAAAATGAAGAGAATGTGTTGGTTTGTTTGAAGATATTTATGGAATTGCATAAACAATACAGACCTCCATACAGCACTGATGTAGATGTAAGTTGCAAATTTTTAAATAGCATGAAATAAGTGATTTTTCAAATAGGTATCATTTATATAAGGTTTTTTGTTGTATTGCATAACTTTTAGCAATATACTGCTTAGTCAATAATGCATTGTACATGTCAAAATCCAAACAATAATTATTTTTTAATGTTTTTTGTTTTTTGATTTTTGTAGATACACAAATTTTTACAATGGGTGAAAGGTATATATTCAGATTTGCCGAATCATTTACCCAAAATATTTGAACCTAAACCGACAATCAGAGTTAAAGATCTGTCCGAGATTAACATTACTCAGATTTTACAAGAAACATACACAACAACACCTATACACACTGAAAAAAAATTAATGGATGGGAGTGTTGTTACAGTAAGTACCAAATATTTATCCTTGGCTAACTTGTCCAATACCACTGAGATGTGTTGCTGTTTTTATCAAGAAATTTAATAAATCACTTTTTAAATATGTGAAAGACATTTATTTACATTTATCAACTATGTTTTTGTTTCAGTACAATCTTATACCTAGATCTGTATTATCATTAAAAGTGATACAAGAACTGCCTATCATAGTTGTTCTTATGTACCAACTGTACAAACAGAATGTGCATCAAGAAGTTAGCAACTTTATACCATTGATTATGGAAACTATTACATTGCAACCAGCTGCCAATCACAGGTAACATATTAATATTATATAATGTTTTAAATATTCTAACACATATAAAATATAAACTTTTTTAATTTGCAGGCAATCAGCATCTTTCAATAAAGAAGTATTTGTGGATTTTATGGGTGCCCAGATAAAAACATTGGCATTTTTGGCATACATCATAAGAATATATCAAGACACGATTGCAAATCATGCTACTTTAATGGTCAAAGGAATTATAGGATTGTTAACTCTATGTCCTCCAGAAGTGGCACATTTGAGGAAAGAGTTGGTGATAGCTACTAGACATGTTATGGCCACAGACTTAAGACTAAGTAAGTAAAAAAATAAACTGTTCATCAGTTAATAATATTTCCATAGCAATGTTATTGATAACGTTTTCATTGATGTTATTCAAGTCATGAATATTAAATGAAAGTTGTGGACTACAAGATATAACCATTTGGATTTTATATTATTGGCTTATATATCCTAATACAAGTGTATAATTTTTATTATTTTTTGTTAAGTATTAAAGGACTTGTTAGTATACTAATATTTCTTGTTTAATCCCTAATAAGCTTTACAATTATTCCGGAATTTGATTTCATACACTTACAATAACCATCTATTAAGGCGGGAATCGAA
This sequence comes from Papilio ambrax, assembly GCA_018231605.1. NCBI lineage: Eukaryota > Metazoa > Arthropoda > Insecta > Lepidoptera > Papilionidae > Papilio > Papilio ambrax. The sequence continues at coordinate 13,116 of DVQG01000434.1, forward strand.
TCCTTGGCTATGTCATTGAGAGCTTTTAGGCTTTTGGTTTATGTATAACTGTTTTCTACAGAATTTGTACCATACATGGAGCGTTTATTTGATGAAGAAGTTCTGTTGGGTCGAGGATGGACTGTGCATGAGTCCCTGAGGCCACTGGCATACTCCACGCTGGCTGACTTAGTGCACCATGTGAGACAGCACCTGCCCTTGGCTGACCTGGCTATAGCAGCTCATCTCTTTGCCAAGAATGTTCATGATGAATCATTACCTACCAGGTACATTACAAAGTTTACTTTATCATGAACTAGCTGTTGCTTGCGACTTTATCCGCGTGAAATAAAAAATAATAAAAACAGTAATCATTTATAAATTGGCCCCGTGGTTGTTATTTCAATTAAAATCTTTCCTTCTTATAATATTATTATAGTATAGATTTTCTGAACTCTTGAAAATTACACTGTCTGCACGATTTGTTCAATTCAAGTCATTTAGGATTTACTTAGGATTGTATTGTATGTCACAAGCTGTTGCTCGCGACATCGCCCTCGTGAAATCAAAAAATAAGACAAATTATAGCCTATGTTACTCACAGATAAATAACCTTTCAAATAGTGAAAGAGTTTTTAAAATCGGCTCGGTAGTTTATGCGTGAATCGAAAAATACAAATATTTCTTCTCTATAATATTAGTATAGATTTTGTTACTTTATTTTTTGGTAAATAATACTTATCCTGTATAATTGCAGTATTCAGACAATGTCGTGTAAGCTGCTGCTGAACATGGTGGACTGCGTGCGGCAGCGGTCGGAGGCGGAGGGCTCGGCCACGCAACCGCAGGGCCGCCAGCTCCTCATGCGCATCCTGGAGGTCTTCGTGCTCAAGTTTAAGACCATCTCTAAGCTGCAGCTGCCCGCACTCATGGCTAAGTGGTAAGACATGTTGTTTTTATAGTTTTTAAATCTTAAGATTAGCATATACAGGTTTTACAATGTAGTCAATGTTTCTTATAAAACCTATTCTAATATTTGTATGAATTGAAGAAATTCATAGATATTCTGTGAAGCCCACCAATCTGCACTGGGTAGTATGATTGATTAAGACTTAGTGACTTTTGGGGTAGGCTCCAAATATAGTAAACTTGTTGTTCCTCTAGCAAACAAACAACAGTAACTGCAAGCAGTACAACGCCGAGCACACCGACGACTCCGGCGCCAGTTGCCTCCACCTCCACAGCTACCTCCACCTCCACCACAACCACTGAAGGGAGACTAGACGATGATAAAACTACACCAGACTACTTCGATAGTATTAACAAGCCTGAAGAGAAATCCAAGATAGGATTTCCTAACTCGTATTTGAACAACCTCAATGTCGGAGACTACAGAACGTTAGTCAAAACTCTAGTCTGTGGCGCCAAGACTATAACATGGGGATGTGCTGCCTGCAAAGTGAGTCGTGATTTCAATCTTGATTTTCCCAGTTAAACCAAAATTCAGTTTTCAACAGGATTCAATTTATTTGTGGTAGCTGTGATCCGCGACTCCGTCCGCGCGTAAAAAATCATCTACATTTAAATTTCAGAGTGATCAGTGTTTAGCTGTTCTGGAGATATGTAGTAGAAACATACTTCTATCTGAAAATATTAAGTTAGAAGTAATATTTGTAGTGTATAATAGGTTAAAATTGTACAACAGCAGGCGAGCGCCGGCGGCGAGGTCGCGAGCACGAGCTCGCTGGGCGGGTCGACGGGCGCGGGGGGCGCGGCGGGTGCAGGGGGCGCGGCGGG
>DVQG01000435.1:0-14890 GCA_018231605.1 Papilio ambrax
AAAGATTTATATTTTTGTGATTGAAATAACTCAAAAACTACTGGCACGATTTCAAAAATTCTTTTACCATTAGAAAGGTATATTGTCATCGAGTAACAGGCTGTATTTTTTTATTATTTTTTACTTTCACGCGGGCGAAGTCGAAACCAACAGCTAGTTAGTTAAACATGTACTGACTCAATTTCGGTGAGCTTCTCGACCTCGTAGACTGTGTGTGAGCAGCCAAGCTCGCAGGCGCAGCGGCTCACGTCGGTGATGGCGGCCGCGTGTCGAGCTATGCACTCCAGTTCCCGTACTGAACATTGCCGGTACCCCTCTGTATGCAAATAGTTATTATGTATTTGTAACTGTCGTAAATCGTAAGTGTAGGATAGCTAATAAAGAATAAATTCATACTTGTTTTCGGATAAAAATGCGGCACACATTTACAGTACGAACGACTTCTTTGCATCCGACACTGTCGCATACAGGCCGAGTACGTGTATATAGATGACGTTTCTAATTTGACTTCGTCTGCGAAGATACAACGTCTCTGTCGAATGGAGAGCTGCCGCGCGTCCTCCGTAGTGTACGTGTGTTTGACTGAGAACGACACTTTCTCTACTCTATGATCCCACGAGAGTTGTGCGCTTTGTTCCAATCCCGCCATTTCCTCGGTTGAATGAATGTAGATCTGGAACCGTTCAATCAATATGATAATTTTGAAAATTGGTCCTTCGAGTCGGCTAATTAACAAAAGTCATTCAATAGTATCCACAGGTAATCGTAGTTACTAGCACTAACGATAACATGGATGCCAAGACCCACTTAAACATTTCTCATTACACTTACGTCTATTATCGATGTGTTGCGAAATGAATTAAACATGAAGGACCATTTCGAATCCGTCTCGTGAATATATGCTTCGGTAAACAATTCGTTTTGCGCCTGGGATTGCCTAAAATGTATTAAAAACCAGTGAAAGTAGAGATACAAGGTATTAAGACCAAAGAAATAGTCTATGTTCCATATATAGGGCTGGTCATTTCATTTATTTAATCACATAGTAATGAAAGTTTCTGTTAGAATCTTAAAGGATTCTATACATTACCAAGGCCAAGATTTCTCCGCGTGTCTTGAATTGTAAGCGTAACAAAACCCCATTTCTGTGAAGACTGGCACGAGAAAATCACAGCATTCCTCCGAGTCTCCTTTCCATTCGCAATCGTAAAATGCAGCCTCACAACGTTGAACAATCTGTAATAGTTTTTGTGTAATCGGAAATGCATAAAATACAATAGAATACCAGTTATTTAAAAACAAGTTTTAAACGTAGAGTGTTTTTTCTTGTCGTTAATTATTACTGTATTTCAGTAAAACTGACACTAAACACAGCGTCCTTGGGATCCAATGCCGGTGCCGGGGCGTCATCCACGGTGTGTCCGACCAGGTCGTGCTGTGTCACGAACAACGACGCACTCTCTGCTATAGAACGGTAGCTCAAAGTCGCCAGCCATTGCAGCATCTCAGTAGCGTTGGCTGGCGCCCCAGCCGGCCACACTCTGGGCAACAAAATTTACTTAGTACAGAAAAGTGGTGATGACTATTTGACTTGTGTAGTTGAGTTCGGTTATTAGGTGATGATTGAAAAATTCGCTAGTCTGTATGTTGTTTTTATAATTACGTTAAAACCATAAGACTGAAAGCTCATGATAGTATAATACATGATACAAACTGTTATGATACGTACTTTCCAATGTATGCTTGTAATAATTCTTCATCAAGTGGATTCTTGTCACATATTGTAACTGCGGGAAATGGTACATCCCAATTATGGAAGTCCGTGTCCAAACCTGCATCATCAGATTAAAATAAAATCATTTGTTTCTTTTAAAATTATAGCATATTATTACTGTTTTAACTCGCCTGTAATTGTTGGATTTGTTTGAAACTTTTCCCACAGACTTACGATTATTATGCACGTGGCCACGGCGCCAATTGCCGTGAAGCTGAACCACATAAATCTAAAAGAAACCATTGTAATGTAAGAATTCTAAGGGACTAAAGATTACAACCTAACAAAATTAAAATGTTTATTACTCTTACGATAGTCGTAAAGCTGTATTTTCTAAATGTACTAGATCGACACTTTAGTTGATATTAACGTAATTATAAGAATTTTCATTACTCACTCACTTTTCACAAAAGGGTCGTTCTTTCTCCGCGATGTATCGCACGCCATGTAATGTAGAGTTGTTAAAGAATTCAGTGGTCTGATGACGTAAGCTTGCCATCAGCAATGATAATACTCCAATATCATCTTGTTTTTTATTCTGACGCTTTTTTTTCTTTGTTCCTTTTTGATAGCGTCGTGGATATTGAGGATAGACCTTCGTCATCGTTCTGCATGCTCAATACTAAACTATGGAATATACTGGTAATTGTATTACCCACGCGATGTACGATACAATCAGATTTATCGACCAGTTGTTGCGTGTTGCGCTCAATTATATTATGACAACCATTGAAATCAAATATAATAATTCAGCAACCGATAGCCCATTATTTTAGGTTATACCTTCATAAATTGTGTTATACTATAAATGTAGGTCGGTACAATACACGATAGCGGGAAATATATGCATGCCAGGCAACAATTACATGTTTTTATGTATTTCTTCCAAGAATTTCTCACGTTTTTGTCCGACAGATACAAGGGTGGGTACTTTTTGTAATAAAAAGGTTTAATCATATCAACGGCTTTATTTTTTCCACCATACATCATAGAGTCAAGATACAAATGTAAATAGACTAATGTTAATCTAAAAAATCTTACATTTAAAAAATAAATCTACAATGCGTTCATTTCTTCTATTTTCTTTTTAGATGCAGCGACTTCTTCGCCCGGGACTTCCGCTTCCTGTGGTATTAGAGCCTCTATGTCTATATCTAGGTCCTTAAGAGCTTCGTCTAACATTTTCACTTTGCCTAATATTTTCTCTGCCTGTAGATTATATCCTGGCTCCAACATCTTCCCGGTTGGGTTGAGTTTAAACAAATATTCAGCCTAGAACAAATAATTTAACATGAAGAACATCTAAAAAACATTGAGCTTGAAAAATCGGTCATCCATTGAGATTTATAAGCTTACTAGGAAATCAATGGGGTCTTTGGGTCGTAATTTGGCGACTTCTAGAAGTCCGGCAGTCAGTGTGGGGAAGATGTACTGCACCAGATAGTTCCGCATCGGCTCGCCCGCGGCTGCCAGCGCCATTTCTTCCTCCTCACGCATCAAGCCGTATAATTCCGACTATAAGATTTATCGAATATTTAAAAACTCCACATAATTTATTAGTAACATTATACATAGATAAAATACCCAATATTCCATTTTCTCTTCCTTTTCTTCTTTAATTTTCTTTTCCAGTTCCTGCAAAGCTTTACGTTGTTTGGCTTCCATCAACTCTTTTGCGGCCTTTTCTTTCTTTTCTGCTCTCTCGATAACCTCTTTAGAGAGATAAAGGTATAATTATATTACTAATGTACACAAAGTTTCTTTGCACTTTTTCGCTTATGTTTTAATATAACAGTTAACATTTATTGTAGGATTCAAAAACTATATTAAATGATTCACTTAATTAATGCATCGGATGCTACTTACCCATTAACTTTGCATAACGGCACGGTCGTCCTAATCGCAGCGACACCTCGGCATACGGGCCCTCCATAGCATAGTCATTGTGGTTGTTCACAGGGACCACTAGAGGATGTATATCCAGTTCGTCGAAGAAGTTAAGAGGAGACGTTTCTGGGGTATCAGACGTCCTGAACTCACTGAGTAGCTTCAGTACTGTGTCCTCGTTCACACGAGACTCATCTTCAGGCTGGCGCATTGCTTTCTCACAGACGAATTCATCCGTCGCTTCTAACGACACCACTATGTCTAAAACGATATAATTTCATTATTTATTTGTTTAAAATGGTCCAACGCCAAAGTAAATGCATAGCTTATCTATGATTCTCACCAGGTAATAACTTCTTGAGAACATTTGCGTATAGATCCACATCTTCCTCAAACATATCTCGATCTTCATCTTCACTTTGTACTTCGTCCTGTTCCTCGCCTCTTCCAAAAACTATACATTTTTTCACAAATAATAATATTGCTTAGTATTTTTATTTGTTGTATTTGTGAATGAAATAAATTCGAAAGAAAAAAGACCTTTACTTTAGATCATTAAAAACTTACGAGTAGCGCTTTGTGCTAAAGGAAATCCATCTAATACCCATCCTTTGTTTTGTGCTTCGTGACTTAATAATTTCTGTCTCAAGTATCTAGGAAATTAAAGATAAAACTTGACGATTTTCTTCCTTAAAATATAGATAGTGTAAAGTCGCGAAAATCCACGGCGTTTGGGAAAATTTGCCATGTTCATTACAAAGAGACAAAGTCCGCCTCTTTCTACAAATAACTAATTAGATAGTAGTGAGTGCAAACGAAGGGATAATAAAAAGAATCTAGCCGTGTATCACAAGCCGACTTTTTCTCGTACAGACTCATTACAAGCTGCGTTGTATTTGATTATTGTACCGCGTCTTGTTTCAAAATGTTTAAACGACGTTGGAACACCGCTAGTTCCACAGGCTGTGAGTGATATTTTAAAATTAAATGTTAAAACAATGATTAATCGAACCCAATGATTTCATCATCAGTTGGAGTGCGACCGGAGCGCAAGAGGCCGAGTGTCACTCTCGCCGCTTCCCGCTCATTCTCATCATCCTCTACTTCGTCGTCTTCATCCATTGTGTTGTCGCCCTCTTCTAATCCTGGCAGCTTGAACGCTTCACCTTCTTTCCAATGTTCTATTCGTAATTCCTTAAAGTTAATTAAGACGTAACATACCGCTAAGAATTACATATATCGTATATTGAAATGTATATGTATAGTTTACTGAAATAATTAAAATTACATACCAAATCATTTATCATATCATTCACAATAGTGTCGGGAGAAACATACACTAATCCGTAATTGTCGCAAATTAATCTCGATAATGTGCTCTTACCAATCATTATAGGACCATATATAACAATCTGTGTGGAACATGAAGAAAAAAGTACATTTTTTAAATTTGATTTTTGTTATTACTAAGGAATTGTTCAAATTCAGCTACACATTACATTTTTTATTAGGTAGATCTCTTATGGCCGGCGTCCTAACACTAGTGAATCAATAGGTAATCTTACTAATATTATAAATGCGAAAGTTTAAATGGATGGATAAATGTTTGTTAGAGTTTGTATCTTAAACGGCTAAACGGACCTCGACGAAATTTCGCATAAATGTAGAAGATAGTCTGAAGTACACAGAGGCTACTTCCTTTTGTTTTCTTAATACCACGCATACGGAGACGCGGGCGAAAGTAAGTGATAAAATAAATGGAAACTTCAGAAACCCAGCATTAACAGTTTTTCGTCGGATGTTATTTTGTGTGTTTTACCTTGAAAGATTTTAATTCTCGTTCCTTTTTAAACTGCTTTATAAGAGCGGGAACATTCTCAGAGAATGTCAGCTCGGAAACCCATTGTAATCCCATAGTTTCGACGATAAAAGTCGGTTCCATATTCAAATTCAGATTCATCAGATCGTACATTCTTTGCTATAAAATGTTATTTAGAATTTTAAAATGTTGAACGTAAGACTTGTTTATGTAATGCTTCCAATAGAGAATTACATAATAATTTTTATTATGCTAAATGATTTTTTGTTTTAATAACAAATGTAATACAGTAGGAAGGTCATTTTACATCTATTTCAGGAATCAAGAAGGCTTCTTCAGGCGGTATGAATTTGAACATTCCAGAACCGACTATTCGTCCTAATGGTTTAATAATCTGTAAACATTTCAAATTTATAATAATAAAAATAATTACTAGCCATAGACATTAAACAATAAAATTGTTTTTTTTTTAGTATTGCAAATTAAATAAAAATGTAATATCCTTACTTGTCTCTGTTTCGTTACATTTTGTTCTACCGCCAAAATGTATAGCTTCTTTGGGAAATTCGTTACAAGATTATAAATAATCCTGAAGTGTTCAAAACATTATTTCTTTTTATGACCACAAACAATAACATACATTTATTTCTACTTACTCTGCCAAGTCCAATACATTAATAATAGGAATAACATTTGCACCGCGGCCTAGTATAGGTAAAAAGGGTTCGCATTCCCAAGCCTTTTGAAACCAATAATAAAGAGCATCTTGGCGTCCGCCGTATGTCATCCCGGCAGCTACCACCAAAGCACTGAAAAGGTGTTTTTCTAGGAAATAAACACAATTTAAAAAAAAATGTATAAAATAGTTCCGTAGAATAAAGAGTGTCCAGATGTTCAGAACAACTATCGGTGCATGTTTATATTATAATTTATTCAATGATTGCCGTAAACCGAAATGGTAACAAGCATGTCGGAGTTTACAACTTTATGTAAGAACGTAACAATAACCATTATCCGAAACATAATTTCTTAATAGTACCCGTTAGAACGTTTATAAGTTACCGTTAAAGTTAGGCAACACAACGTACAGTGTAATTATCTCTGATGCATAATACAGTTTCATCACATTTTATGGAATGATCACAAAGTATAAGCATGGGCATCACCAGTGGGTGAATCAGGGTAGGTGCTAGCTCTAGAAGAATCCAAAAATGTAAAAAAGTTATAAAAGCCGCTACGAATAAAACCATATAACAAGAGGCCTAGGTTATTGGCTGGCGAAGCCATGAACTATTTTTTAAATTTTTTATTACATTTCTTTAATCTACACGGAGGTAAAATACCAACCCACGGTGACTACCAATGACAGGACTCACCCAATTTTCGACTTGAACTTTCTGGCAATGCCGATGACCTCATTTTCAACGTTATAATGCTGTTTGTAATTTGGATGCGCTTTTCTTTTGCGAAAATCAGTCTCCACAAACGGCATCTCTGGTGCGTCCTAAAAAGTCGTTAAAACCGGGTATTCGATTTAAATTTCTCATTGATTTTAAATGCATAAAAACGTGACGTTGAAATCACAAATTATAAATGAACAATTTTAATTGTAGTCACCAGAAATAATTCTAGGCTCAATCTTTTACTTTACATAAGTACTCTATTTAAATACTGACAGTTCTTGTTATTTCTATTACTTCTGCAATTTCAAAGACAATCATTTGTAAGTAGTTTAGTATTACCGGGTCCAATGGCTTTGTAAGAGCCCACGTCATTACTGTGGATAACAATATCAGATAACGCCTCTTGGAATTCGGGACGTCGCCGGCGTCGTTCACTACGCTTTGAGCTTGTTCCGCCTGTAGCTCCTTTTCAAGCAAGTCTTTTAAAACTACAATGTTAAACGATATAGTAGTATACGCAGATCAGATTAATAGCTTGCTCTAACTTTTGGTTTCATTTAAAATACTGTATTCAGTCACTGCCCAGCAGTATTGGGTTGGCTGGAGTAATCCATGTCCTGTTCTCACGCAAAATACGCGCTAGCCGTGGAGTTGCGTAACCCCTACTACTACTTCATTTAAAATAGAATAATATTAGGAATTTCTTACGTTTAAGATAATCCGAAGCAAGTTTGACTTGCTGAGTATCAAGACTTATATCTAAAATCACCGTCCCACAGGTGAGCATCTGTGGCAAGCATTCGTTGATAGGTAAGATTGCTGCTACATTGTCAATGGTTGCTATTTTAGGATCAATAACAGTGCCTAGAATAAAAACATAATATTATCACTAAAACGTTAATGTATTTTATATAGGCTCTTTATTAGTCTGCTTTCTACATTGAAATACGTAGAGAACCATAACGTTACAAAAGGAAATACTGAAGGCTCAAACCACTCCTGAGTTCATAATAGAAGAGCAGATTTAAAAGGTAGTGACCCTGGTAACATATAATAGTTATCAGAGAACGTCGGAGTAATTCTATATTACCTATGATTTCATAAGGTTCCACAACTGGCTTTGGCGAGATTAATATCTCCGAGTGCTCCCCTATATCCGACACCGACGAGACGACCGTAGACTGTTCAGTTTTCTCTAATATCTTCGACACTTTCTTCAAAATTTGTTCACCATGATACGAGTCTAAACTATTTAAGAAATATCTTTTGTTGGAGAAAATGTTTTCAAAAGTTGTTGATACATTTCTAATATTCGACATTGTTACTAAACTAAAGTAAAATAAACAACTTTATCACTGTTTTGAATGTTTGATAATTTTCTATCGAAAGAGCAAACAAATATTGTATAGATATTATGACAAAAAGTGTCAAAACATTATTGACGTTTCATTAAAAAGTTTAGCAAAGGCAGAAAAGGTTTTTAATTTTATATAAAAAAAAACTTGGATTATTTTTAGCGATTTAATAAAATACATGAATAGAATAAAACATTTTAATTATAATAATTGTCCTGATTACATTCAATAAAAGGCATTTTAATAAAATATAATAAAGATAAAACATCGTACATAATACATAATCGTACCAATACACAAGTAAAGGTACCTACAAAAAATTAGCTGTGCCCACACATTAAAATATATGTTTTATGTACTTGCATATTTGAGACTAACGAGCACTAGTGTGTAGACACAACTAAAGAATAATCCAAAGTACATAAACCCAAATACTTAAACGACAAAGATGTCAACTGGACGGTATTATGTAACAATTAAACAGGCTTCAACTTATTGGCTAGGTGTATTATAAACCTATATTAAGTACTTAGTAGCCAAACAAAAACGCTTACAGTAAATGTTAAGTATACACGCCTTAGTAAATTCCGGGACACCAGTGGCTTCACCCTCTATTCCTTTGCTAATGTATACAATAAGACCACAAAGGTATATGCTTCTTCTGTCTAAAGACCACAGGACCACATGCGGGTAGAGATCTCGAGGGAAATCAAGAGCCAATCTTCTCCACCACTTTAAGCGGAGCGTCTTTGAAGTGCATTTTTCTGTATATAATACTTAGTAAATATATAAAATAGATTGTTCCCAAGCACCGTCATATAAGTCTAATTTAATTAAAACTAGTGGAATCATTTTTCATAACTTTCGTACTTCTTTCACTTCCGTCAATGTTTTTTTACATATAAACAACATAAAAAATAATACGATGTAAATATGGAGATGCAAATTACATGTTCTAGTTATGTGCAATAACATGAGACGTGTAGATGACGTCACGGTGTTCGAGTGCATAGTGCAACTACTAATAGACGAGTGAAAGGGTCTCATGTTATTGTACACGCGTAGTACCGTGCACGACTCTAACTGAAATATATCTTTAGACGAATTGCAAAACAAAATCAAACACGTTTAAAAATCCAAATTATTCAGTCTTAAATAAAAATATATAAAAATACAATTATCCATTTAAAATTCAATTCCAAAAATTCAATCATTCAAAAGTGCAGTTATGGCACGAACAAATCGTTTGATGTAATACTGTTCATTTCTTGTACTATACTCTAGATAATGTCATGTTAAAAGTATTATTCGATGTGGTAAGAGGACGGCTTAGCTAATGTAAATTTAACATTTCATTCTTAAAATTAATTTAGAAGTTTCGTATTTTTTCATTTAAGTACATAGTTATAATACTTGGAATGTTTAAGTTACCTTTATTTTAAGTAAAATGTCGTCACATTATAAAATTAAGCAATGCAATGAGTATCTTTTCTTCTATAATACTTGAATGTTAAAATTAAGTACATTTAAGTGAAACACGTAAAATATGTTAAAAAGGGTAAAAAAACTAAAATCATTGTATAAATATACAGTATACCTATACGAAATATTATTTTCATAAATGTAATTTGTATTTGTAATTAAAAAAATAAAATCGATATAAATAAAATTCAAATACTTGATTCGGACAATAAATAAAATTGTTATAAAAATAACCAGGTGGACTATAATAGCCTTGAAGGCTAATTTGAAAACATTCTTGTAAAAATTTAAGAGGTACCGATTTGTATGTAGATACATTTGCAATTGTAGCTCCATTCCGTGGCCAAGAAGTGTTACTTCACGCAATACTAAATTACCATTTTTTTTTTAGTGATTCAATATTCCAATACCAATCCGTACGTAAAACTAAACTTACTGGAAATATCATTCTTAACCTAAAAGTGTAAAAAGTTCGACAGATATAAAGGCGAAAATAAGGTATCATCTCGCTTTAGGTTTCCTTCGAAACTTCAAAAGTGAGATAACATTTAGTTTATGTAAAAGGCACTTAGTCGCTTTGTGTATATCACTGACAACTGAAATTACTCAATAATTCCAGGGCACCTTTGTAGTTGAGAACTCGATTAATTTGACAGCACCAGACTGTTTCATATTATGTATTAGTACTTATTTTAACCTACACCTTTAAGTACAAAATATGTATTAAAATACTTGAATGTATCCTTTCTACAATTGTGTAGTAATGACCGACTTACGATGAATTATTGTTATTTCCTTCTCTCCGATACCGGACGGGGAACTGGGTTCGGAAGTCACAAGCCAAGGAGATAATGACGATATCGGTTGGGGTTTGGGTACATCTTTTCTTTCCACTGGTTTTGGCGAAGCTATCTTAGTTTGGGCACGCGGAGGTTCGACCACAACAATAGAGACATACTGCGAATTATTAGCTAGCGGCGAACTCGGCTCGTTCAGAATTTTCGGTGAAGGTGTAGAAGGAATGGACAGATTTATGTTCGGAGACTCATTAATTATTTTAATTTCATTCTCTCTTGCTTTAAGAATGTTATTACACTTCAACTGACCCGGAGGTAGATTCTTAGTTGACGACAAATAACATTTTGCTTGATTGTTCGGTATTTCTTTGTCCGACAGAGAATCCAACTGATCTTTCTTAGCTTCGTTTTTGGAGTCATCGTTATTCAGTTTCTCTTTCACCAGGCTCATAAGAAGATCGTTAAGTGGATTAAATTCAGCTGCGGGGGAACAATTACAAGGCGGTTTGTTGATAACCAGCTGAGTAAGATTATTTTTCTTCTCGTCTGCATTACCTTTGTCTATTTTGAATAATACTTTATTACTGATAGCATCCTCCTTTGATATCTTCACCTCTTCCACTGGTTCGTCATTCATAAGATTCTTTGTTGAAGGCTCTCCTACCTCAGTTAGCTTTGAATCTATCTCAATAAGCGAAGATTTTTGTGACTTCGCGCTACTCTTTCTCGACAGAGTATCGAGTGTCGAGTCCGGAACAAGCGGCGTAGTATCCGTAGAAGTACTCGGCATCTCGTTGTTGACTTCAGACTGGGATGGAGTTTCAGGTTTTACTGTTACGTTCTGTTTTTCGCGTTCCCTTAAAACATGACTCTGACGTCGAGCGAACCTCTGGCTGGGACGTCTCTCGAATTGAACGGTGCGACGCGCTCTATTCTGTTGTGTGGTTTGATATTCTGTTTTGCCCGAGTATTGGAATCTCGATCCCATCCTGAAGAAGTTTTGCCTGGCAGAAGGTCCTTTAACTGGGGCTCGTAAGCGGAAGAAAGTGTGGTGTTCTACAGCACATTTCCAGAGATGTTTACATGCTTTTTCATTGTGCAGGCGGAAAACAAATGTATGCTCCTGTTCACGACCTTGATCATCATCTTCAACGACTACCAGCGTCAATTTCTTTTTCTTGAAATCTAATTTGCTTATCTTGGGCCAAAAGAATAACCCAATTTTTTGAGGTCCTTCAAATACGAGTATACCAGTAGGTGTCAAACCCAAATGGTATTCACATCCATCTTTCCCCAAAACAATGTGCATATCAACACCATACATTTCAAGCCACTTTGCCTTATTTAAGTAATTTACTTCAGCTTGTGCTGGAGTCAGACCCTTGTATTTTTTATACTCTTCTAATATTTCTATTTCCATCTCCTCTGTTTGATTTGGCACAAATCTAAACTCTGAAACTGTAGCAGGTGTGTGCATTGACTCATCAAAATCTCCTAATTCTGACTGAAGGGCCAAAGCAGCCAGCTCCACTGCAGTGGAATGAGGACATTCTAATTTACTCTCCAAAATATCTTTTTTCAGTTGTAGGAAAAATTGATATCTAGTCAATTCTTCTCTTAAATTATTGGGTTCAGATGAGTAAAATTTAACTTTCAAACGTAAAGTATATGGGGGCCCTATTTTAACTTGTTTCTTTATTGTTTTAGTTGGATCCAACCAGTGTTTAACATTATTTGTGTCAGTAAATTGCAGTCCAAAATAATCTTTTTCAATTAAATCTAAAGAATAAAATACTTGTTCATAGAGATCTGCAGCACTCGCCTTCTTAGATAGATTAATGGATAAATCAGTTTCATCAAGTAACATTACCTTGCATTGTATCAAGTTTTTGTTGCTCGAATTTTTCTGGGCCTGTTTGTTTCGATTCTGGCTGGATGAGCGCCCTCTTCGGCTGAGGAAGCGCAGCATTTTGACAAGGTACAATAAATCTATAACAAACAAAAATTAAATTACCATATATCAGTTTATTTAAGGAACCAATTAAAGAAACAGATTGTGCTGCTGTATTCTGGGAAGAGTACTTGAATGACACCTAATTTTACAAAATTTTGTCAAATCTGTTAGTCTACCATATGTATTATTTCCTCATTATGATGAAAAAAGAAATGAAGTGTGTTCTCTTTTCAGAAGCCTTTTATGTAAATGCATTATAACATTGTCCAACATAACAGATTAAGGGTATTATAATTGGATTGCTACTGAACATAATTAATGGTAATATTGAAAAATTGCCCATTATGTTTTGTTAGGCAATTGTTTTACATATGAATTAACATCTATACATAAATTATTCATAATGAAATTATATGTGTAAGAAGTAAAAATAAAAGTTTTATAGGTGATCAATTACCATTTCCACATTAGTGCCACATAAAGTATAACAAAAGGTAAAGATCTATGTGCACTATGTTACCATCTGGGACATTAGTTGCACCCAGGTCAACATTGCAATATATATTAGTATGTTTATGTAAAACTAAGACATTATTGTGGGCGTATATCTTAGTTCTAAGCGAACGTGGATAGAGTGAAAGAACTGGTTTTCAGGAGATTGCATTTTCTATAGACGTTAATGGGATTACTTATTTCTATGTTTATTACATGAACATAAACAACTTACCAAATCCTCAATGATGTACGAAACCTCCAGAATCATCAAAGTAAATTGATAAATTCTCAATCCATTGAAAATAAACCTTGACAACACAACACAGAAAAAATATTACATAGCAGACTCACTGCAGATTAAAATAAAAATTAACATATATATTTATTGTTCATGAAAAAAAATATCAATTGCATGTGAAATAAACTCTTTCATCTTAATAATAGTAATTAATTGTCAAAAATAATCACATTAATGACTTTCACTAAGTGAAAACGCCCTTTTTAATCTGTTGTCTAGGTTTGACACTAGTTTGACATTCTGCTCCTCTCTCTGGATTTTTGAAAAGAATCTGACTTTTCATATGAGGTGACTGTGCGTGGCTATTTTATATAAAAGTAAAACGTTCTTTTTAAACAACAAAGGTAATTTTATTATATACCATAAACTTTATAGTATTACTGTATCATTATCTTTAGTTTTTAACTGTTATAGAACATTAAAAACTGTTAAAATTGAGGTTATAAGCTAAGAGGGATTTGCCTTATTAATTCTAGATTGCAGTAACATGTTTTTATATTCAGTACTGCGTATTAACGTTATTATAATTTCTAAAACATGCCTGAATTAACATTAGTTATATTTTGAAACGATAGTTAAAAACTGATATAAGTTGTAGACTTGTTTATACGGTATTTTCTATTGTCAACAAAAAGTAGAGACAAATATTGAAAACGGTCTAACAACGATATGTACTTATATCTATGTCTTAGAAATAATTAAAGTTAAAATTTTAATAATTGTGCAAATAGCCTTGTTGTAAGGTAAAACGAAATATGGTAGTACATATATGTAATGTTCTCTAAATATATTATTTTTTTAAATAAACTTGTGTTCATTTTTTATGTATATATTCAAATACCTTAATACCTGTGCAATTGAATTTATTTAATAAATTAATCTTTTTGTATAACAAAAATATTTGTAATGTGAATCAAAACATTTTTTTACAGATGCCTGTAGCCGATGATATACAATCTTCTTGGGCAGATGAGGTTGAAATTGATCAAGGAGCTCTTCCACCACCATCTGAAGTGGTCGAAAATGGTTTGAAGATTGTCACTGAATATAAATATGACAATGACAATAAAAAAGTGAAAATTGTTAGGACATACAAAATTGAGAAGCGTGTTGTTTCAAAGGTAAAAATATAACTTATTTATGTAATTACTGGGTGTTATTGTTTAAGAATAGTTTTTGTTGTATAGAAAACAGTTCTTCAATATCCACCACAATGGTTGCAAAAGAACAAAGTGCCTCTTCTGTTTTAGAGTATTGCAAAGCGTAAAACATGGAGTAAATTTGGTGATTCAGCAAGTGATAAGCCCGGTCCTAATCCTGCAACCACTAATGTCTCTGAAGATGTATTCATGCAGTTCATCACCAGTAAAGAAGAAAGTCAACGAACTGATGATGGTGAACTTGATGGTCTTAAGGTATTTATTTGATACAATTTCATATAATACATATTGGTGTTACCTTTAACTGTTTTAATTAAAGTAAACAAGTTTTAAAAATGTTACCAATGAAAATATATAATCTCTATTACTACATTGTCAAGCTCAAAGACTGATAAAAAAGTTGTTGATTAGTCTATACTAATATTATAAAGAGGAAAACTTTGTATTTTTGTATGTATTGAAATAA
>DVQG01000436.1:0-14885 GCA_018231605.1 Papilio ambrax
TCTAGGTCTACCTCTACCTATGTACCCCTCCACATTCATAACTAACATCCTTCTTGTTACATGCGATTAATCCCTTCTCATAACATGCCCAGACCACTCTAACCTTTTACACGTGCACGTGAGTAACAATAAATAACAAATAATTGCATGTCCAATCATAGTTTTGTGCTAAAGGCTTACATCATATGTGTCTTAAGGCCTAATACTGAAGCGAACTCTAAAAATCTCGCTGTCTAAGCGTGGCTTACAATATAACAGACGTTAAAATTTTTAAGTTTAAGACCGGACTCACACCTTTCACTAAACTATCGCACAAATGTTGTGCGATTGTCGATTGTTTCGAGGAAATTTCAACTGTTTATTTGCACAACTAAAAATCGAGTAGTGTGCGAAACTCCATAAGATCATAGCAATTAAAGCGGGACTAAACAGTTCTTGGATAGTTTAGTTAAAGGTGTGCGCGCCCTCTAAATTGTTCTAGCATTTGGCCATTACTTTCTATAATTCAGCAATTCTAAATTTGATAGATATATGTAATTTAATCATTCATTAAAATGTACAGTTTTGGTTAATCCTATTTTTTGTTTTTAAATTTATAGCCTTACTGTTTTTTTAATTAGAGTAAGTAATAAATCATCAAACATAAAAATTTTTCAATGCCAATGCAAGTAGGGTCGATTTCGACATCAGAACAAAATTTATAGAGAAACCATCGAGTTTAGCCAACGGCGTAGTAATTACTGTCTTTGAGCAAGCTCGTCTCACAGCTATATTAACAAACTAATAACTCCGATATTCAACCAAGAACCAACTCGATTTAAGGAGGCCTGAAAATTTGATTACTTCATAACTCGATTATTAAAGACATTTGTATTCAAAATATGTAAAGTTTTGATTTATCCATACCTTTACTTTTAACCTTAGAACTAATTAAGGAATACAATAGGAATATACTCCTAAGAGTAATCCTAAGATTATCTATCAAAAGTGCGATGTTCTTAGCAAGATATAAACATTGGAATAGTGGAATATCATTTTTTTTAATCTTTAAAGAGGGGGGATTTTTATCTTTAAAAGACATGCCAATCCCATAGTGCTTTTAATGATTATGAAACGAGCTGGCAGACTCATCCAGCCGCGTCGGTGGCAGGCTCAGCCAGTATAGATATAGTAATGCCTTCATCGGCCGGGTTAAGCTTCAACTCCTGAATAATAGCTCGCGCTCCCGTCTGTTTCGCGTGATTAGGCGACAGGGTTTTCCTCGTCAGATATCCTAAACTCTATTGGAGTATCGATACCAATATCTTATTTTAACCGTTCAAAAATTTGGAAACACAGATAAAATTCAGATACATTTGTCATCATCAACCTGCTCTGGTCTCTAAGGTGGATTTTTGCAAAATAGTTAAATAAACATACATGGTAAGAATATCAGAGTGTTCATATTACCTCGCCTTCGATTTTCCGGATTATGAGAGCATGACTTATCGACAGTGTATGGAACGAGTATGTATTGTATAACTGATTTTTGTTTTAGCGATTCTAACCGATAACATTTTTAATAGACAATTTCAGACACAATTATCGCGCAGAAAGGAGGATAAGTACTTCTTATAAAAATGTCTCAATTCTGAAATTATAAAATTTATTGATGAACAACGATTTATAAGGAAACAAGAATATGTATTCACAAAAAAAAATGTTATACAAGCTTTCGCCCTCGACTAGGATCGCATGGAAATAAAAACAAAAATAAGTAACCTATGTTCATTAAAGCTATACTCTACGTCTATGCCAAATTTGATCTAGTTCTGTTCAGCTTAGCCTACAAACTCTTAAACGCCCATTCGTCTAAACTTTCGCATTTGTAATTTTAGTAAATACCCAATAACATTAAAATATAAACCTTCATTCTAATAAATAATCATAACTATTAATGAAATTCCTTTAAATACCTACATCGTTAAAACTGTAAATACTTGCACTAACTCGCTTAACGTAGAACCATTAAAACACTTTGCCGCACTTAATAACACCTCTAACAAACTTTTCAATTCTTGAATTAATCCGTTTCAATCTGCTAAACGAACTTCGAAGTGTTCCAGACAGAAAACTTCGCTTTTGCGTAACAAAATTGCTTTTCGGATCATTTCCAACAATATGCAAATAGGTAACAGCATCTCGAACCGTCTCTGTGGTATATTCCTTAATTATATCTGATTAAATTTGATTAATTCTAAGCGTTATACTGGAATTTAATTGTGAACTGTGTAGTCTTGAGTGTCAGTTAATCTTAAGACGAAAGATTAAAGCGTCGTGTTTAACTTGCGCCGACACAAAATTAACAGAGCTTTCGTTAAGTTCAACAAAGCGTTTGCTATTATCTGCTAGATTATTTAATATGAGAAACGGATTCTGTTTTCTTTTGTTTTAAAGGAATATGTATGATTGTATAATGTAAGGAAATCTTTAGATATTTTGATCATCGTTGTTTAGGTTTTGTATTACGATCTTTATTTGTATGTTTACTTTAGAATAAGTTTTGATCAATTCTTTTTTGCCTTTCTTTAAAAATTACTTGTGTTATATTTTCTTCATAATTCATAATATGGCGTGTTAAAGCTTTATTACCATTGAACTTATCGGACCTAAATAAACAAAGTAGTAAATAATACTTTGTTAGCAAACTAACAAACACTTTCGTTCTCGTTCGCCAATCTGGCGTAATATTTCAAAACTCTCGCCCTAAGACACTAGTTATCGTATTACCCTTTCATATCATATTCTCGGATGTGACTTCGCAATAGTTATTTTCTCTGCTCCATTGACTAACTAGAAATCGGTATATTGATAGTGTCAAATGATTTTGAAATAGGAGAGAAGAAGCGAGCGTACCATTTCATCAAATACCGGAAACGGTGTAGTTCCTCTGATATTGCGAATATCCATGGGCGTTGTTGATCACCTTGTTGCTCCCGCCATTCATTTTAGGAAAATGATACTAAGATAATAATTTAATGACACTTCTCTTGTAGCATTACCACCAACAAAAACTTCTATTCATTGTAGGTATTCCATACCGTAAAATTAGACATGTGACAACCCTAGACGCGTTCACCACAACGTTACATGCATTAAGATACATTATAGTGAAATATCACGATGTTCGTGTACCGTAAAAACGTTACCGCATTTCACAGCGGCGACAATGACAGATGCTCGGTGATAGCACAAAATGAAATCAAGTTTATGCGAACCGTTTTGTGTGAAAAGGCAAAGGAATCCGTATCAAACACGTAAAGGGTGTAACTGCCATATTCAGAAACGTTTAATAGTTATTTTAGGATCCCCTAAGTACAGATTAACTGCAGTAAATCTTCTAGTACATATACCAGTATGTAAGTTGAAGCGGTTTATACGTTTTTGTGATAAAACCTTTAAAAATTAAACTGTAACGCGCCGAGTAACATAATGGTTTTGTAAGATATTGAATAACAGCAACGAATTACGTTTCAGTTGTCGATTTTATTAACTACGTTACGAGTTCTACTTTTTTAAGTAATTGCGTAAGAGTTTAAAAATAACGTTACATTTTTTAATACAAATATGTTATTACTATTGTATATTAAACTTTTTTTAAGTACCTCTTTCCTTAGCCACGATTAGACAGACGTAAAATAAATCCATAGACAAAAGAGACCCACATATAGTTGTAGAGCTAAGCCAGATGTCCTCATTCCTATAGAAAATGATAGAAAAACATAACAACACATAGAAGGTACCTACGTATTGTGTGATCAAAAATATTCTTGTCTTCAATCATTTGCAAATACAATATACGACAATTTATATAAAAAAATTGAAATCTGTATATCCATAAATAAAGTAAAAATGAATATATTATGATGTCAGAGATGTAAATCGAACGCAGTGTCAAATGCACGAGAAATAAAGAATACGTGATCGGAATATATGAAAGACTGCGCACAACAAGAATATTAAACACGTGTCCTTTGGGCTTTGAACCTGTCTCCTGTCATGCATGCATTTGATTTAAATGCATTTGTTGCCACACCCAAAAACAAAACCTACTTATAACTGCGAGTAATTCTTTCATCTTTCAAGCTAAGTAAAATAACTATGCATATTTTGGTAGTAAAGAACTTAAAACATTCTACAGGATTCCAGTTCTAATAAATCATGTGTTTATTTTTATTTTGATCCTTAAAGTACACAATATTCATGAGAAACCTGGAGAATAATATCCGCCTAGAAGAGGAGTTGATACCGTGCACTTACTAAATGAAAAACTGTGACGAAAGGCAAAGAAAGTTTTAAAATAAGAGAACCAACTATGAAGAGTATGCATCAATCTAATATGTTATTCAGATTTTAATTACAGTTGCTTAAACAAAATATTCAAAGTAACAATATAAAGAAACAAAATCAAAACCTTCACATTCATTGAGTAGTGTAATAATCAAATAAATCAATAATCTTACAAGGTCTTTTCTATCAGTAACTGCTCGTAACTTTAAATTACAAAATTTGTTCATATTTATTTCTAAGAATATCTTTTTAATAAGAATTTCGAAAGCCACTTCTCTTAAATATTAATCAAAGGATATTTTATCATATCAAGCGCTCATCGACATTTAAAATTATGCTTTAAATATTAAAATCAGTTAAAGATATGCGTTATTCGGAATTTATATGGACTTACCAATTTGAAATTTTAAAATCGTCTTCCAAGTACTCTGATCTCAATATTCATAAAACTGTGATTGAATTTTATACAAATCATATTTAATTAAGCACTTTACTTCCTTCGTAAACTAAAATTAAATTCTTACTAATATTTATGAATACATCAATGTTTATTTTAAAATGCTCTGCCCCTATTTTACCAAAACGCGACTCTTAAGAAATGAGAACGCTGTTCATTCGGAATTCACTACCGTTAGCTCAATTTGAACATATCAATTTAGATATATGTATCATGATTTCAATGGACCATAAAGTTATGGGTATGTAAAATTATTTCTACGTTTTTACTTTCACAAAAGATTATAGAATAACATGGTCAGGTCAAAGTTACATTTATATTATTTTTCTCTCTCTGTCTCCATCGCTTTCTTCCTCTCTCCTTATTTCTCCTTCTCTAACTTATATCAATCCATACGGTATAGGGTCAGCTTTCCTTAACAGTTTCTTCCACTCTGCCTTATTCTAGACTTTCGCTGCAGTGGATTTTGAACTAAAAATCTAAAAACGTTGTCACCCAAAAACAATGATGTGATCACATGTTAACAAAATAACATATTGTAGAACTTTATGTCATCACGCACTGATGTAGATAAAATGGCGGTCGTAAAGCCGGTTTTAAGTAGAAATGTGAGGCTTTACATCCATATGGCTCTTTCATTACGTTGTCGCGTGTCAAAGAATAAAAAAATATTTTTCAAAAAGATTAACTCAGTGGTCTGAAATATTGAGAACAAAAGCTCTATGGATGGAGACAACGTTAAATTAAGAGAATACTTATAAGAGAGCCGTTGAACAGAATGACTGATAAAATTTGACTGTCGGTGGTGCCATCCTCTTTCCTTACGAATAAAGGGGGGAGCCCTATTGCGTACACAAAAGCTTATATGGTAATACCGTACCAAGTAATGTTGCTATGACAAATTTTCGCTCAAAATATAGGTAGGCAAGCGTCCTTGAATGTCTCATTTCAATAAAAGTCGATCATTTTAAAACCGAATTTCCAGTTTTAATTAATAGCAATGCGCGAATTTCGTAAAGGTGTGCATTAAGAAATGCCAGCCTCTGTCGGAGCGGAATAATGAAGGGTTTCGACTTTTCCCCGTCGTAAGTAGGACACGTTTACTCACTCTAATGATGCAAAGCGAGCAACGGACGAGGTTTATTCTATTCCCTCAGACATTGTTAGCAGCTGGTTACGTTCTAACTTAGCTCTATTGTATAAATTACTAGGATAAAATATTGTGTATTATTTTTAGACAACAGACAGAATTACTCTCGTTTAGTAAAAATGCATATTAGTAATAATATGTTTGCGGTTAAACCTATTTCTTAAAATTGATAAAGTAGAATACTTGTTATAGTTTCCAAAAAAAAATAACTACTGCTTCTTATCGAGATATTCTATATATTTTAAAGATACACTCTTCATAATCAAATTTAATTCTACCTCAGGAAAAACGAATTTGCAAAAAAAAACTATTTCAAGAAAATTGGCTATTGTGGCTTGTCTTACAAAATTTCGTCTTAATTAACAAGACAATACATTCATTTATTCAGGCCCATCTCCCTCGAGACATCGTAACGACCGCCTTGTAAAACAAATTTATTCTTAAGACAGAGTTTTGACGAAAGCCTCGAAGCTTATTCATATTGATAAGGAACTGAGAAGCGAAATTTCCACTTCAACTTACGTTTGGTCCGCTCGAGCCGAGTCCTTAAAACGTTATATTCACAAACAAACAGCTCAGATACGACAAAAAAGCACTTTGTAGTCGTGTAAACTTGATTTTTCCACAGTTAACGACATCTCACAGCACGCACCTCACGGAGACACGAAAATGACATTGAACTTTGTGATCACAGCACTTTAAATAAGATAAAAGTTAAATGTTTTACTTTATAACCTTAGAATCTGATTTTTAGTTGAATGCGCGCGCGCAGTGACATTTGTAGTCGTCAGTGGAAGCGAGGGCACAGACCCCAGTATCGTAGAGCCAGCCGCGAGCGACGTCGGTCGAGACACGAGTACCGTTGCTCCGAGAGTGGGAGCGAGGTCGAGCACTAGCCGGCAGGCTTTGACATTTCTAAGTTATTTCGTTACTTCATTGCGGCCAACATGACTTGCCTTTGTTATTGTTGGCATAGATCTGTAACAAGATCTTACTAACCTTCGACTAGACGCATACGTAAAAACAGACAAACGCGTGACTGAAATGCAAAGACTTGTTTTGGTTATACACGCATAATAGAGCCTTATTAAGCCTAAAGGCTTGGTATCAAAATTAAATCTAACAAAGTAATAAAAGTTACCACAATTTAGATATCTAAGAAGCGTTACCTGACGAGCGAGTAGGCGTAAATGGTTTGGAAAAACCTCTAGAGGTTTGGACCTTGTAAAGTTCAATTCAATATGTCAATTACCGTACACACCGTACTGAATCATTTGTATTAAAAATATTCGTATTTAAAAGATTTTAGGAATCAAAAATTATTGGTGACAAATCGCGAAGAGTATATGGCTTCTGAAACTTCAAGGCAAATTCAATCGCACAATAACATTTAACAATGACAAGAACCCACATAATGCTAAAGAAGTGTATTGATAGGAAAAAATTCGCCACAACTCGTGGAAAATTTGCGTATCTCATGCAAAGTTAGATAACAAGCAGTGAAGAACTTCCCAGGATTTTTGCTCACTCACAAATTGCTTTCGCATTGAATTCGCACAAAGACTACTCCGAGTTGGATTTCTTTCTTTCCATCTTACTGACGTATTCTGTTTTAGACTGAGTCGTATATTTTTTTGTTACGTACTTATGAAAATAATCTTTATTGCTTTCCCGAAAAATTCCATTATGTTTATAAGAGTTTTACAAATAAATATTCTAAAACATATCATGCGACGAGCGGATGGAAATTTATACAGGAAAGTATTTGTTGATAGCTACAAAAGAGGAAGGCCGCAGAAAGTGTGAATAGATTGTGTGAAAGAGGATATGCGTAATAAGGTAGTGAATTAAGATATGACGGCTGATAGAAATGTATGGAAGAGGAGCAGATTCTGTGCCGACCCTGTATAGGGACAAGGGCAAGTTGATTATGATATATCCTAAAACAGAGTCTGTAATTAACTACTTCAAACAACCTGAAATACTAATCCCAGTAGTTTTGAAACAATGATATTCGATAGATTATTTCGAAATAAATTCTTTCCACATCAATCCGTCTGTGAGCCTAAATGGCTGTCAAACTTGCATTAACCGTTTCAAATCATTGGAAACAGTTTGACAAAGGCGTCAAACTATTCGCAGCACCGCTACCCGGCTTCGAATGATTGATGCTGAGGCGCGAATGTAACTGACAGGGGCGCACGTATTTAATATTAATACTGTCACACATTGTATAGATGACAAGATTGATAGAACAAGTTTCGGCGGAATATTGTGCGCTTTACGCACATCGTGATTTATTTGAGAAGTGACAGAAAGAAATAATACCGAATTTCCCAGAATTCTTTATGAAATCTTAAAAAAAGGTTTACCCGTCTTGTACATAAGACACATTGAGATATAAATTAATCGAACATCTACTCGCTACTGTCAGTGCCAGCGGTAGGAGAGAGGGCGCCAGAGTTCTGCGAATTACAGCCTCACATAAGCCTGTAAACCACCTCCCCAAAGCTAGTAAAAAAGGCGACGCTGTAGAAATCTCGTCCAGGACGTTAGTAGCCGACCGATGGTCCCAACGGAACGACCCTATATAAGGACACGTCTAAAAAAACTTTGTTTCCACTAGTACAAGACATTTGTTGGTACAAATTGTCAGCTATTCTAACGTCCAGAGATGGACGCGTTGGAAACGATTACGCAGGTATTCACGCCGCTTTACCGCTCACTTCCAAGATTTATTAGCCATTGAAGCGTATCTCTGGCCCGAGCGAACACCGATAATCATGATAAATTTACAATCGATTGCTCCTTTTTTATACAACAGTCTAATAGCGTGCCTTTTAAGGCGGAAACGGGACTGTACAAGACGATAGTATCCTGAGAAATTGAATTATATCAACTCAAATTGTACTGCAGCTCTTAACCTTCTAATATAACCTTATTTATTAACTAGCCGTTGCACGCGACTTCCTCCACGTGAAATTAAAAAATAATAATGAATATAGCCTATGTTACTCACTGATAACGTAGCTTTTTATTTGTGTAAGAATTTTTTAAATCGTCCCAGTAGTTTTTGAGTTATTTCAATACATGCAAAATACAAATCTTTCCTCTTTATAACATTGGTAAAGATGAACCATGAACTCAGACAGTAAAATAAAACATGTTTTAACTGAAGGGAAAAAAAACATAAAAGCAGGTGCGAACTACCGTGTCTTTTGAATTCAACTTGAATTCATACCACTGCGACTAAAGCTCTGATATACATACCTATATGTGCATACTATGTACATTATAGCGTATGCTTTTATAGTACTCTCACACTTTTCATATTTCAGAGTGAGACAGGTATAGCGTGATTATGGATGCAAATTCCAACAACTACTTAATAGTCCACGGACAAGACGACTCGTGAGAAAATGGCTTACAATCATCCGAGCGTTGAAGAATTTCAATTAAAAAATTATGTCCGTTCCTACTTTTATGTTCACCTGGAGATATTTAGGAACCCCTATATACGGAGTACTTTGTGTTTATTTGAAGCAAAAAAGGAAATTGCTATCCGTAACACGGTTATGAACAAGGTCTTTTAAACATTAGTACGTTTCATTGAAAGAAATAAGCAATAATAATGTTTAAGTAGTAATCTACTATCCATAAAAATGCCATTAAATCCTAGCCGCAGACACAAGAAAATTGTCACATTTAACTTTAAGATTTAAAAAATATTTATTCTAAGAAACAATCTAAATATTGCATTTATAATATCAATAACACATACTAGCCACTTGCATGTTTTATAGAGTTTTTTTTATAGTAATTGCACGTAGTTAATTGTAGGAGATGTCTTCAGTCGCGCGTAACATCGAATACAACACACCATGATTTATGATGAAGCGTACATCGTGTCTAGATTTCTTTTTACCGCAAAAACCTCGATGTTCTCAGGCATTGTAGATCAGTTACTTTCAAAATTGTTAGTATGAGAATTGTCATAACAATTCCGATCAAGAGTATAAGTAAAATTGTATAAAATCAAATATTTAAACATAACACTATATATAACAAAACTGGCATTCTGAGGGGCTTTAATCTGCTCTAAGCTAGAGGTGACTAGGCTATAGTCAACCACACTGATCCAGTAAAGGTTGATTTTATACATATCTTGAATATCTTCGCAATTATGTTGCAGGTTTGCAGTTTTCCTTTACTGTAGGAACGTCGGATAAATTACATATGACATTAGAAAGTCGAAAAACAGCTTGTACAAGAAGCGAATCGCATAGAGCAATCCGAACTCCAGGACCTGCAGATTACAAGTCAAATGGTCAACCACTGAGCTCATCATATATCTATTTGTTTATTTTACACGTTACTTATTACTTTTTACAGGTACCGAAGAACATTATTATCTGACATGTATTTCTCCACTCAATTGGTATTAAGTGGAGAAATATTTACTTCATTTATTGTCAAAATAAATAATGAAACAAGTATAAAACAAATACAGTTCAGAAAATATTTCTCGAATCGAAAACAAAAATGCCAAATGCATTAAAACTCCGTCAACATTAGCCTGCAACTTACACAATAACAGGAAGTTTATCGAAGCAAAGTCCAAGTGCTCGCTCTTATTGCTACATCGGAACTTAGTCTGCAGCAGCAAAGTAATCAAAACCAAGTAAACAGTTGCCCCGGGCGTCTTAGCTTCAATGTTATACAAATTGTACCTCTATTTTAAACATTTGGAATTAAGATATCTCCTTTAATAAGTCGGTCTTAGCTATTTATCTGTTATGAAAGTTTTATAAATTATGTCTAAACACCACGTTCAAGATATAATATTTCTAAACAACAATACTTATCATGATAAGGACATTTCCTTCATTTCATTACTTTAAATGAATACTCTTGTAATGTGAGTTTCTTGGTTTTGGATATTTTAAAGATCTATGATTATTAACGTATTGATTTAATGGTAACTCGGATCAATGACAAGTGAATTCCGGTTACAGCGACTCGTTAAACCTGCTTACTACTAAAATAAATCGTTAAATGAACGAGTATGACACAAGTGCCGTGGAAAGCACTTGTTTTTTGAGAATACCCGCAGATTTATTTCAAGGACCATCGCTTTTTTAAAACGCATTTTTAGTTTTGGTTTTGCTGGTCCGCGGTTTTTGTTTTATAAAAGCAAGAAAATTTGAAGTATTTTTAATAATTTGCAGATAAATAACATTGTTAAATTATATTTTCTGTTAAACTGAACACTTTTTTTAGCTTATCTACAATGTTAACTGACAACTGACAGCTGATAACGTCACAGTGACATTTGTTGTGACAATATAAAACAGAGGATAAACAAAAATCTAATGTGATTTCTGCAAATTCTATTATTAATAATTTTATGTTCTTTGTCGTAGCTTAAAAATAAAGAAATTGTACAACTTTAATAAAGTTTCAGAAGTTGAAATATAAAACAAACGCTACCAAATAATTATGATTGTGTATTGATAATTTTTAAGGCTTCAGTCGTTACAATTATATTTATAAAGTTTTTCCAATATAAACCAAAATGTCGGCGTTATTAACAGCAGATTGGTTTCATCTAGATTCTTACTATAGGTATGAATATTATAACGTTTTCATTACTGCTATTATTCAATACTGTTTACAAATCTCACCCTTTCCTTTCAATTAGTACGCACGTTACATCAGTTCAACTTTGGTATTGTTATATTCCCGTAATGTTTAAATATCTATGGCAGAGTAGGCCTTAAGTACCGAGTATTTGAGCTCTACATCAATAATGAATTTTAGAAAAAAGGTCACCTGCTTCTGCATGTCACGCACACACTAACAGTAAACAAATTGACATACTGAATTCTTCTATTTTCAGAAAGTTCGATCTCTACACTATGGTGTGGTCTATGGACGAAGGCTTAGGCAATATGGTGGTCAGTGGTGCACCTTATGGCGGTCCCATTGCTGTAGTCAGAGATCGGAAGCAATTTGTACAAATTGCAACAAGTGTTAAACCTGTGATAACTATTTATAACTGCGTCGGAGATGTAATGTCTAAGATATTGGTATGTATTTATTGTGCAGCTGTTTTACAACAATATCACTATCCTTCTTTTTAAGAGACAGTAGTGTTCTCATAAAGGTATGACATAATTTGCAATTCTTGCTGTGTTTATAATTGCTTACAAAAATCTATTTGATATAATATATCTCCTCATACAGTAAACCTGGTAGTCTTCTGTTACTTTAAAAACTAATGATGGTTTCTATTGCCATAGTAACATGTAAATTAACTGAATTTGTTTAACATTTCAGTGGAATAGTGGAGTCCTCATACACATGGGTTGGTCTGATGCAGAGCAACTGCTTTGTGTACAAGAAAGTGGTGATGTTCTCATCTATGATATGTTTGGAGCCTACCAAAAGTCTTTCAGCTTGGGTCAGGAAGTGAGAGATACAAAGGTAATATATTACTATTATTGTACTTTGGAAATCAAGATAGTTTTGCCTATAAACAATATTTAATACGCAATACATAATAATTCTGAATATCAAAATTTTGTAGCATGGTGAAAAAAAAATCAATTTGTACTCTACTGTTATCCACTCAAAGTAAAAGAAGAACTAAACATTGAATTAGTATTAATAAAATAAAAATTTAATAACTAATAGTTTTAGATAAAAACAAAATGTTAATTTGGCCATATGGTCAATTTGACCATAAAGCACAATCCTCTGTTTCTAGGTGTGTAAAGCTCAACTGTTTCCTAATCCGCATGGGATTGGTCTAGCTGTGATAACATCAACCAACAGCATGTATCTAGTCAGCAATGTATCAGATCCTAAATTAAGATCTGTACCAGATTTGCCAAGTAAGTGTTTATTTTTAATACCTAGAGTAAGTACTGTCCTTTGTTCTAAATGTAAGCATGTATTTTGTTAAAGAAACATGAAATGTTTTACTTCAAAGTTATAAATTTCTCCACAATAGACATATAATACGAAATATGTAATTTCCGAAATAGTGTGGTATAGTATTCAAATATTAGAGCTTTTAACTTCATGCAAATTGATATTTTTAGGTTAGAATGTAAGCGAGGGCATTGCACAAAGTGTAGATGATCTTAGCCTCCAAGATATTTTAAAAGTGCAATAAATATAATAACCATGGAATATAAAAGATGTTTGTGTTTACAATACATTATTTGTCTTTTACTGTTACAGGAGCGAATGACCCTATTAGCTCTTGGTGTGTACTGAGTTCAGGACAACGGAGTGGATCTTCTATGATTGGCTTCCTTGTTTGTAGAGACAAGGAGATATACAAGTGTCAACTTGGAGAGTCTGTTGCCATATTGATGGTAAATATGTCCTTCTAGACAATTTGATTAAGGAGGTTATATGCAATTTGTCATACAAAGCCCATACAAAATGTTTGTGATGCCTCTTTAAATCCAACACCCTGGGCAGTAACCCCCCTCACCTTAATTTAATGGCCAGTACTGATTGAAAAATTATTTTTTTGTTTTCTGTTTGTTTTCAGCGTCCAGATATTCAAAATGCTTATACTCAAATTTTAACAATCGTGCCGTCACAAAATGGCCGCCATGTTGCTTTATTCACCGACTCTGGTGTGTTATGGATTGGTTCTTCCAACTTCAAGTCCAAGTACTGTGAGATTGATACTGGATATTTCAAACAACCAAAGGAATTAGTATGGTAAGTCGTATTTGCGTCTAATAATATTTTCAACTATGCCTCGCCTAAGATTGTAATCATTCATGACTTTTTTATTCTGTCTAAGAGTAACATAAGCTATTTAGCAAAACTGAGTGTGGTAATTAGGTCTACATTAAAAGCCGTTAGGAGCTCCTAAGGGCTTTTAATGTAGACTTTACTGTTAACAATTATCTCTGATTGTAACAGTCCAAATTTATTTGTCAAGGAAACAGTTAACATTTTTCAATTCTAACCTCTATTTCTTTACTATTATATAATATTATAAATACAGAAGTTCGGATTTTTGTTAGAAAGTATTTCCAGAAATGCTTAACAGATCATGATGAAATATGACATAAATAAAATATAGTCTAGAAGAACACATATCCTACACATATGCTAAAAAAAGTTGAACCAGAGACCTGGAAACAGCTATTAGTAAATGTTCCAGTGTATATAAGTGACATTTATTTCCCTAGGTGTGGTTCACAAGCGATAGTAGGCCATTGGGATGATATGATGTACATATACGGCTTCAATGATACAGTTGTACAATATCCTTACGATGGACCATTCCATATTATTCCGGAGATGGATTGTGTGAGAGTCATCTCCGAGATGACACACGAATTGATACAAAAAGTGCCAGTGGTTGTGGATAAGATATTAAGAATTAATAGCACAGCGCCTGGATGTTATCTGCTTGAAGCATCTAAACAATTTCAGGTATGTTTATATTTATTTATAACTAACCTGTTGCTTCCGGCTTCGTCCCCGTAAAATTGGGAAATACTAAAAGATATAGCCTATGTTACTCACAGATATTATAAATTACCTTTCTAATGGTGAAATAATTTTTGAAATCAGCCTAGTAGTTTTCGAGTTATCTCAATACATACAAAAATACAAATCTTTCCTCTCTATAATATTAGTATACATATATGTATTTTTAAGCATCCCTAGGCCAATATTTTTATAATCTTCGTTGGATTATTTCAGAATTTTCAGTTATAGTCTATTTTTTCTTCTGATATTTTCCATGGTCAGTTTCTGTTACATTACAAAAGCGCTATAAACTTACTTTTTTTAGACTATATTTCACTTGTCTACCAATGATAAATGTTTTTATGGATGTTTTTCTGCTAAATGCCATACTTAGGGCCTGTCCCACCAAATTGTTAATTATAACAATCCAACGCGTAAAAT
>DVQG01000437.1:0-14874 GCA_018231605.1 Papilio ambrax
GTGCTATATAGAAATATTTTATTTATGTTTTATGAAACTGTTGCTACACTATAGATAATATTCATATTGAAAT
The DNA here is from genome assembly GCA_018231605.1 of Papilio ambrax. Lineage (NCBI taxonomy): Eukaryota > Metazoa > Arthropoda > Insecta > Lepidoptera > Papilionidae > Papilio > Papilio ambrax. Next base: position 74 of record DVQG01000437.1, read on the forward strand.
TTGATATACTACTGCGATTTAATCTAAAAATAAATTTCAACGTAGCGGTAATTGGAACACTATTGCCGTATAAATTCTACATGTTTTTCAGATAATTGTTATGGCTTTAACAGCATTTTTTTATTACTAGAAATAGTGCAAAACAATGATAGTTTATAAAAAAATAAAGGAATAGCGTAGCACATGTTTCTCTATAGAGTAAAGTAAATATTTTGCTGTAGATTTAAATAAATCTTATATGTGTTAAATTTCTAATAAATATTTAAATTATTCGAATTATGGACATATTTCTATGCATGTTTATATTTATTTTTACCCTAAATAACGTTTCCATACTACAAATGTAATCGACATTTAAAAGATAATGACTCAATTAGATGTCTTATCATGAAAAAGGTATCTAATTACTGATTTTTATTATCTAACTGTTGTACGATCTGATTAGAGACGACTTTAGTCGCTACGGACGCGTTTGGTATAAGAAAACGATCCATATCTTTTATAAGTAGGTCATCGCCATTTGGTATCCCATACTTGAATGTTATTAGCTCTGGATGTCGCTTCTTGGCAGTTATTTTTACAATTGTAGAAAGCGGTCTTCGCGATAATATTTTCGCATAGCCACGTTTGTTTGGAATTTCACGTAATATAATCAAGTGTGTATCTGTGACTATCAAATATGAATCAAACATGTAACCGTTAAGTAAAACTTCTTGACATTGAAAGTTATCTATAACATTCTGTAACTTCAGGAATGTTTGAAGTTCGACAATTTCTTCTAAAGAATCTGTACTCATAATATCTCTTCGTGAATCGGAATGTGAATCGTCATCTTCATCGTTTATACTGAAGACGGGGGGAACGTTTCTGTATCTGTGATCTTTACGATCATTGGCTGAAACGTGCCATTCTCCATTATTAACAGTCGCGTTGGGATTAACAATATATTCGATTAATTTCCCCTTAACCTCTTGACTCTTTGCTTTCATCGCCGATGATAGTTTACTAAAAAGTTGTATAGCTGGTACATTTTCACGGACTTTCGTTTTTCGAGGCTCATTATTCACATTATTATTATTTGGAGCACACACAAGACATGTCGAAACGTTATGTTCTTCCAGACAATCAGTCATATGAGGACCGAAGTAGTCGTGGATCGCTACAAACCCACCATCAAGCATCGACACATGTTTGGTATTTTTCTTTAGGAATGACGCAACAACCATATGTGCATAGCTATCTTCTTCGGTTCTACCTGAGCCGACGAAGCACAAATGTTCACCGGCAGCGAGGGAGCCAGCCGCTAAAGCATGTCGTTGTGCATTCAGTAAGCCCTGTACCGCTGTATTAAAAGCATTCGGTTCTTGCAACATCAGATTGCAGTCTAGATGAAAAGCAGTAGATAAATGGCCCGCATTGTACTGCTCTGCTGGTCTACAATCCACTAAGAAAAATTTTACACTGTCCGCATCTGCAGCATCTACCGTAGCACTCTCAATCAATTCATGCACAGCAACAGGAAGACAAAGAGCTTGGGAATAAAGTTTCGAATTTATGTCTAAACCACTTTCTGAAAATAGTACTTCCAAAACATCCTCACGGAACGATTGTGGGGTTTTCAATGAATAATAATGTGCTAGAGAACAAAAGTCCGACACGTCATTGGCTTCCAAGTCTCCAGGCATGCCTACTAACGTTTTTATAATTGTGGATTTTTCCTCAGTTTTCATTTGAAGTAACTGCTCTCTCGCATTCACAATCATTATAAGGCAGAGAAAAAAGATGAAAAATGGGTCTGATCTTTGAAAATATAAATCCCACATAAAAAGAACTACCTCTAAATTACAGGTACCAGCAAATAGAGATCTTAACCACGGTAAACAATACTGTTCGGGTGTAATTCGTTTTGTATCCAAAAAGGAACATAGTTCTGGATCATGATATTGTAAAACCAATCGTAAAATATGAAAAGGGACACCATTCGTTATACAGCCTTTAGGAATGTACAGTTTTACTATTTTTTCAAACAAATTGTATGTATCAGACCTTGGTAGTTTCAAACTTAATAATGGATACAGAATTTCAATCCAACCATTAGTTGAAGAATACGAAATTGACTTTGATTTACAATAAAATGTTATTATAGACTCTATATCTGATACTACTGCTAGTTTCTCTTCATCTTCATTATCTAATCTTTGAACAAACTTCTTAACATCATCTCGTAGTTCATTTTGATTTGGTAAATCAAAGATTTCATCAAAAAGTAGTAATTGGTTAACACCATCTTGACAATTTAGACACACAAGCCAAACATCAGGACGAAGGCTATCTGGAATCTTCTTGCCTTTTGTAATAACATTGATTTCCTGCGGTGAACATCCATCTAATAATGCAGATTCCAATTCAATAAGCCTAAAATAATGAACAACTTTTATAAAACCAGAACTAAATAAAAGAAAAAAATTATATTTAGCTTTTAAAAAATCATAATTTGAATATGATATCATAAATTCCCACATTTTCATACAATGTTACTAAATATAGTTACTAAGTATAGATTGCAGAGGTTCATGTCCTCCAAAAAGAAAAGCAATGAAAACTGAGAAAGTCGGCTCATACAACTTTCATACACTAATAGAAGACACTGAAACACCAAAAACCTTTTAAGCTGGCAAGGTTCGGAAAAATTGTTTATCAAATATTTGACCCAATCAGCTGTTGTTATTTATTACATACATATGATACAACCATTCTAAGTGCATTGTACATTTTTAATATTCAAGATATATTGAGACTCAATACTAAAGGTTAACTACATTTTCACTTGTTATTAAAAAAAATACGTTAAATAAGTGGAATCAGAATTTATAACATTTCCTGATCTTATGAAATTTCACAAGAGATTAACAAATTGGACTAAGATAAGCCATACCATAAATTTATGCATAGTGATACATTAATGTGAGTGCTAATTCTATGTATATTCATATTTGGGACATATTTACCATGTGTTATCATCTTCGTCGCCTGCCATAGTGTTTATATTAAGGTATAGTGCAACTATACCAATTTTGTTCGATACACAAGTGAAGGAACTTCAGTATCACTTGTTATAAGTAGCTAACCATACTACATACGAATTGTTCTTTTTACTTGCAAACTATGAATAACTGTAAGTTTTAAAACTTTGTTTTACCAATAAAATTATTGGGATTTTGTTTTTGCAAACAGAAGTCACAAATATGAGATTTTTCCCAAAATTGACATTTGTCAACTTTCTGACTTACTGTAACATTCAATTTAATTTCTACAACAATTTAATTCCTACCAATATTTAAATAAGACCTCATTTCAAATGCCAAATGAAAACTCGAAAAGGATTTAAGAAAAATCTCTTCATATATCCCGAATACTTGCGAAGCTCTCATAAGTATGTTTCCGAAGAAAACATATCATTTAATTAGTTATTTATCAGAGTTAATTAGTAAAACGAAACAATTGGTAATAAAATTAAAGGACTTAACTAGCAACCCCGATTGTGACTTTTGCGTAGGGCGATTTATTGATTATTGACATTTGAGTTTGACAAATTGTCAGGTTGTCAGTTTGTTACAGAACGTACTGAACGTAAATTGTGTTTTATTTTATTATAGTTCTCCAGTGAGTTGTGTTGTTAATTTATCGTGAAAATAAGATGTAATTAACGGAAAAGATTCCACTGAATACTAAACAAAAATTTATTACTTATCTACAAAATTTACCTGTTTAAAATGAAAGAATTTAATAAACTGTTCCCTAATAAAGCAGCATTTATTGTTTTTTGCTTGTACATAATTTTATTTGTATTTCAAGGTATGTGCATACAAATTTCACTTATGTAAATGACAGTTGAAATGACCTAAGGTGTTTATAGAAGTTAACTTATGAAAACATTTTACGTAAATATTTTATTTGCCTGTTTCAGGTGTTTTTGTGACTGCATCGAAAACTGAAAATGGTGGATACGACTACAATACTACGCTTGTCGTATTCCTTTCAGAGTTTCTAAAATTAATTATATCAGCCACATTGTACACATTAAAAAGAGAGTAAGTACTATTTTATTTATGTTAATTAATATAAAATCACAAAATCTTCAGTTTACAGAGCCTATTTTTAACAAAATAGTCATAGGATGCAATATTTTTTTTATTTTGTTAATCTGCATGTAAATCTAATATTATGCAACATATCTTCCATTGAAAAAAATCATTGATTTTTTTATAGTCTTTGTTCCTTTACTTTCAAAAACTAGTCAGCTCTTCAAAACTATCTATGTATGTACTCACTTTGAGAATGAGATGTTATAAACATAGTTTGGAATTTAAAACTGCTGTACTGCCATTAAATGTGCCACATATGTGGTGTAGACATTTAATAAATGTTACAGCCATTCATACCAATAGTCTTATCATAAAGGGGGTAGTATTATCTTTCCTATTGACATATTTTTTTTTCTATTATTGTCAACTGTATGAATAATGCCAGGCTAATTATGAAATCATAGGCAAATTCACTACTCCTAATATAATATAAACAATCTTAAATGTCTCATATGCTCTGTATCATTATAAATGTTAACAGTATACCTGAAATTATCTAAAACCGACCCATCCAATAAAAAAAAGATACTTCATACTTCCTATATTTCTTACAATATCTCCTAAGAAAAAATCTCCTTTTCATTAGAAAAGTAATATTTAGCTATCTACTTTGAAATTGTGACCTGTAATTAATATTTTTTGTTTCAGAAACAAGCCAAATATATTTAAAGCAATTGCAATCAACTACAAACTTCTTTTGCTATATTTCATTCCATCTTTGTTGTATTGTTTTTACAACAACTTGGCATTTATTAACTTATCCCATTATGACCCAACTTCATATTATATTCTCCTGCAATTCAGGGTTGTCCTCACAGCATTACTATTTCAGGTAAGTCCTGTTAATTGTATAGGAAAATAATGTGAATTTAACATACCGCATGTTACAGACTTTAATTTTAAAAATATAGGCAGCCCTAAGTGATGGTAACAATAATTAAATAGTAAATTGGTCTTAAAGTGCAATTAATACTTTTTTTGATACAGAATTAATTCTGCATGGATAAAAAAATTAATTAGAATGTAACACAACTGTGTTCAATAAATTAAATCTATTTATGATTTTTTATGTATTATTGTACGTAACAAATAAATTAAAAAATGTCTATCAAAGAATTCTTTTGCCAATAGAACTATCTCTTAATAACATAGACTATGTCTAATACAACTTTTTTTTCTAGTTAATGAAGTCGCAAGCAAAAACTAGTAGGTTATAATTCTCTCACATGTCTTCTAATATAATGTGAATTTTATTTCAGTTCCTGTTTAACAAGAAGTTAACATCTATGCAATGGATCTCCTTAGTCATATTAACATTGGGATGTATGATTAAAAATTTTGATGCGGCAACAGTCAAATCAGATGAGGGTATAGATATGTGGCATCAAGTATTTAATATATATTTTCTATCAATTAATTTTCAAAATTTCTGTTCCTGTTTAGCCGGTACTTATAATGAATATTTATTGAAAACCAAAGGTTCTAATGTTGATATATTTTTACAAAATGTTTTCATGTATCTCGATTCTGTTATATGTAATTTATTTATTTTAATGTACAAAGGTGAATTGGGCAGTATTTTCAACGACATGGAATCATTGAAAGATATAACTGTATTTTTAATAACTGTTAATAGTGCAATAGTTGGTATAGTAACTAGTTTTTTCTTGAAGAATTTAAACTCCATTTTAAAGACATATGCAAGTGCATTAGAACTTATAATAACAGCTGTAGTTTGTTATATTCTGTTCCATATTGTTATAACAGGATTTACCATTTTATCAATATGTCTGGTCAGTATTGCGGTGGCGATGTACTTTAAGAATCCAGTAAACAATACAAATGTCTCAAATGATAAAGATAAACAACCTCTTTTAGAAATTGTGGCTGATTAAAATATTTTTACCGAATTGTAATATGTGAAATGAAAATTTTCTACCCTTTTTGCACTAAATTGCTCAAGAGGATATACGTCAAAATTTACATAGTAAAAGTTAATGTGAAGGACGTAAATAATTTTTAATAAATACACTTGTTGACTGATAGAAAAAAATATTATTTTTGCAGCTAAGTGCTTAAAATGGCTCAAAAAAATTACCAGTTAGTATCAAAGGTATTAATAATGTTCAATTTTTTAATTTAATGTTTTAGAAAAACGCCAAAGCTGTAATATGGAAAATTACATTGTAGATTTATTACTCTACTTAAGTAATCTCATAAAAATTATAAATTGTCACCAAAATAAGTCACAGATGTACTCAGTATTGTATTTAATGTTTATCAACTAACCAGTAATTATAGTTTGTGAAGCCATATTGAATAGTAGAAAATACAAATGTTGTATTATAATATATACCTACTAGATTTTTAAAGTAAGGAAACTGTATAATAAATAAATTAAAACCCGCTCAAAACCATCATTTTTAATTAAACAGTCTTTATGTTAAATTATTTAAATAGCGTGAGACATTATTGTAACTAATTATTTAAAAGTTATTACTGACGTCTATTTTTCCGGTGGCGCCACCGACTAGTTTAGAAACAACCCCTAGGACACTCGCCTTGAAGGTGGAACCTTAATGGATCCGAAACTAGTCGGTATGGCCACCGGAAAAATAGACGTGAGTAATAGCCGTTAAATAATTAGTTAGTCCTTATGTTCTTTTTAAACTGAAGGTGTTCTTATTGTCCTATGTTCCCAATGTGTAGCGGGACTTAATTTAGTGAGAATTTTCATTGTACAAAAACATTTTCCTATCTGTATTGTCAAATGTCATAAGGATGGTAAATGTAAATGTTTCAGCAGCAGGAAACTCGGGATCATAGAAGAGTGTATACTTAAATTCAATGAAAATGAGAAATTATATTTCCTCACATTCTATGAGATTATTTTGGTAAGTTTTACAGCCTTACAAATAAACGCGTTATAAAGTTGAAATTTGGAATAAACTGAGTATAAGCAAATGTCAGTACAAATTTTGCTTATACTCAGTTTATTCCTAATTTTAACCTTTAACCGCGTTTATTTGTAAGGCTGTTAGGGTATAAATTGATGACACAAACATGTCTAGGTAAAAAACTTTTAGTTTGTTATAATTTCTCAATTCTTTTGAATTCGACCAGGTAGAAGTGTTTTGTTTTATTTCATACTTTATGTATTAATATATGTATTCAAATTTAAGTTTGTTTTTATTTTATCTTAATGCATACTAATATAATGCCAATTAATAATCTCACTAGGCATATTAAAAACTATTGGTTGATTATTGAGATTTTATGAAACAATTTTTCATTATGTTTTTCTTTAAGCACTTCACAACGTCAATTTTCACGTCTATCACACGTGTTTGCGGTATTTCCCCAAAAAGTGTTTAAACATAATTATTTTATTTACTAAGGGCATTTTATAAATATTGTAAAAAAAAGCCAAAACATTGGTTGTTACTTTTCACTATTTATTTAAGGCCACTTTAAAAGATCATTCCATCATCACATTGAAATCAATTCGATTTAAAAAAGTAATAAATAAAATTGAATGCAATTAAAAAGCCAATTGTTATCTATTAATTTCTTATTTTCTAATGAAATGAAATAATAAATTATGTCAAATATTGCACAAGGCATATAACAAAGCTAGCAAATTCAAGAAAACACTTATTTCTATACAATTTACATAATCACATTAAAAATTACAACAGTACTTCAGTTATTACATCCATGATTATATACATACTACCTATTGCTTCTTGTTACTTTTCTGACTATATTAAATTGTGAAACCAACAATAAATTAACATTACACCAAGCATAAATATCTAAATGCCCCGTTTACATCTTTACAATCCAGCAAACAAATCCCACTGTCCAATTGGAAAAATTTAAACACACTGGAATTAACTAAGTACCATGTATTTACATTTAATTCAACATTGGCTTTCATTACTGGACTGGAATAATGTAAACTGGGATTTTTACATTTCTACAATTTATATAGGCTTATACAGCAATGTTGTGACATATTTCTTCCTATAACGATGAGTAGCGGATAGCACCATAACACCATCTTTGATAGATAATGCATAAAGATGGTTTAACATGACGTGATTTGGTTCAGGTAACAATGTGGGCTCACACTGAAACAAATTTAAAATAAACTTAATATTAAATACGAAAGTTTAGATGGGTGGATTTTAATCTGTATTGAAAATATCGCTGAAAATTGGCACAAATGTAGAATATAGTCTAGAAGAACACACAGGATACTTATTTTTATTCAATAATGGCGAGAGAGTTATTAAATAAAGTAACGCAATACAAAGATAGACAGTACATAAAAAGAAACTGAAAAGTGTGTTAGGAACAAAAAAAAATACTTAATATTTTATATGTTTAGTACTTGAGGCGTTGCATTATTTAGTAAATAATATAAATTAAAATACCGAGAGTGGCGTGTCCTTGTTTAAAATAACTTGTAAAAGATGAGGTGGTAGTATTGGAGGACCAGTCACTTTCTCCCACGGCTTAGATTGTGGTATCTCCTGCAAAACAAAAAAGTTGATCAAATTTATACACTGGATTGTTCAAAATAAACATATTTAACATTTCTGAATCATAAAATAAAACTTCAAATATACAATAAACTATGAACATGAAAGAATAGTCAGATATAAAACTTGTTCAAATATAAAATCACATTACAATAATAATTTGGTTATATTTAATAATGTTCTATGCTACCAACATACCAAGGCCTGTTTTATTTTCATATAACCATCTGGAAATTTTTAACTTAAACAATTATTACAAAAACCAATACCTGTGAATATTCAGTTTGTGCACCGCTGTGAATTCCCTCACTATCTTTGGCTAATGCTTGAAATACTTCAAAGTCAGACATTTTAACAGTCACTAAATTATTTTTAGAACCCATACCATTATCTATAACTTTCTGCAAAGAGAAATTAATTAGATCATAATTAAATAAAATCATTATTTTCACTTGACTAAATTTACACAAGACAAGATAAAAGAAGTTCACAGATAATGTTAGACAGAAAAAAAAATCAGTAGGTTAATAAATCATTTTTTTTCTCGTTCAATATGACCTAACTAAGAATAAAAGAATCCTGTCCTAAGGAATTCAATCATTTTTTTTAAATCAATGTCTAATGTGCGGAAGGGAATTATTTTTATGTTTTTACATGTTAAATATTATATTCACAGTCAAGTTATATCTTTAAAATACATACCACAGTGGGGTCATGCCGCCATTCACCATCAACAAAATACTTATACTGATGTTCCCCTTCTGGTAAATCAATTATAGTGACAAAGTCTCCATGTGATTTTACCATAGGAATAGTCTTCCAGTCGGTAAATGTACCACTAATGTAAACCTACAATATGATATACAGTTGATACTTTATTTTTAAGGTATACTTTTTTATTTTTAAATCCTAAAAATATAGCAAACTCAATGATTACTTAATTATGACCACATAAAACTAGCAGAATAGACTTTGTTAAAAGAAACAAACAACCAATGATTAATTGTTTAAACATTTAAGATATCCTTTTTATACAATTTTATTATTATGGTGATTACTATTACATCCTATACAATTTCTGCTTAAAATCTGACAACCACAAGTAATAAATAACTATTTATAGTTAATAAATAGCACTTATATTGTTAAATGTACCTGCTTTCCTCCACCTTCCCATTTAAATACTGTTGGTAAAACTTTGATATCATCTACAATATTACTACTGTCGGTTAGTGAAGTGGGTAGATCAGACGATTCTTGATATTCCACGTTACTTTCAGGAACTGCCTTCGTATAGTATGGAGCTCCATCTTCAATGTTGTTATCATCATCACGGCCGATTGGATCATCGTCAATTCGTTTATCAAATGTAAAAGCTTCTCCCTCTTTACTCGGCGATGATGGCGCGTCAAGTTGCTTAGATATATTATCCTTATGCCATTCTTTAGCTTGATTACTTCCCGCATTACCCATTTTAATGACAATGAACACTTGACAAAAAACCTTGTACTGATTTACGATGGGTATTATGAAACCATGTAAACAATTTTTGTAGATAGTCGTTAAATGGAAGTTTTCTTCGAGCAAAACATAAATGCTACATTATTTTAAATATCTACATTATTTTATTAAGATTAAACCATTATAACTATGCAAATAATTAAGTTTTATTTTGATCGACTTCACATCACAATGACAGTTGGCATTTGGTTGACATTGACAAACATAGATTTTTAAGTTGAATGGGATCTTGTAAGCCTTTATCGTTGAATATTCCAGATTGGCTCGTATGAATGAAAAATGCCAATTAAAATATCCATATGTCGATTGAATTTTCCTCCTTCTTCTATTTTTTAATCTAGCCTTTATATTTACATTGTAGAGTATTCTCCTTATACTGATTGCACTTTTTAGACTACCAACTTAACAAATCGATTGGCATCTCGGCCAGATCGGCTCGGCTCGTATGGTATCGGAAAATCGACATCGCGCCATCGCATTTGCACTCGCGACAGGAGACGACGTTTCACCTCACGTCAGACGTCAGTCGATTGCGAATTGTCGATCGTGGTTAGTGTTATTTTCTCGTTAAAAGAAATTTGATAAATTTTTATGATGTGATAAGAGTCTCTGAGAGTAATGAGTATCTTTAATTGATTTTGACGGCCATAAAAATGAACGACGAAAAACAACCGCTACTCATAGGACCAAACAGTCCCCTAGATAATAATGAAATTCAAACAGTAGAATTAGCGACTGGACCTATCCTTACTCCAAAGGATGAAAAGGCGAAAAATGTGTACCATCCTGCGTCTGAAAGGCACCTGGAACATCCCACATCGAACTTCGATACAATGATTCACCTACTTAAAGGGAATATTGGTACGGGTATCTTAGCGATGCCCGACGCCTTTAAAAATGCGGGATTATTTTTTGGTAGGTAAAATTAAATAATGTTTACATGATATAAAAAATAAACGATATAAATATCAATGGTATAAGTTATTATAATAAATTAAAGATAGTCGCACTCATGTGGTACACATTGCGTGTTTCACAAAAATCAATGTAAAGAATAATTTAAATTGGACCTTATAAAGTAAATTTAGAATAACAGACTATTTTAAAATTGGTCTTATTATGTGTATTGTTTTTAGGTGTTTTTGGTACATTGTTTATGGGATTTATCTGCACACATTGTATGCATATATTAGTTCGTTGCGCCAATGAGCTTTGTGTAAGAAATCAAAGACCAGCGATGGGTTTCGCGGAAGTTGTTGAAGATGCATTTGCTATGGGCCCAGTAGCGTTACGACCGCATTCACAAAGAATGAAGTAAGTATTGAATAAAAATATCTTTATACATTTTTTTGTCATTATGAAAAACAGATATTAATTACTAAATTGTTATTGATAAAAAAAATTATACTCATTTCCATTAAAACATAATGTGTTTATTTATCTGAGGCTGCATACTTAGTAAAGTGATTACCCTATTTTTTGTCACATTCATAATCTAATTAACTTCTGAACTGTGGTAAACAATAAATATGTTTTAGCTCCATTAAATTTTCTGTGACAAATTGAACGATTTCCTTGTATAATGATTGAAATAATTCATATTTTTACTCAAGTAAAATTATAAAAAATCAGCTAAATCTATAACAAATATCAATACGTCGAAAGTATTAGTTAACACGTATTTACCTCTCTCTGATGCTTTCTGATCAAATTTCGTAATTAAATACGTATTTTTCAAGTCCGAGAAAGAGGTCAATTCGAATTGGGACCAAATGCACATACATCGTTTAGGAATAGTATTGCTTTTTTGTATCAGTATCCACAAAAGTCCGATAGATATTTCTCGATGTACGATACAGAAATTTGGCTCCACTGACCGGATCCGGATACTTAATAGCACTATAACTGTAAACATTAAAACTCGTAGTTTGTACCAACAAAACAAAATGACTAAGGTAGCCGTTACAGAACGTATTCTATTTCAGGACGATTTTTTGTGTAATTTTTCCCCCGGTCAACGACCCTGTAGATAGATTTGTCTTGTATATCTGTTACATGTTTAATTTTTAAACCTAACACATTGGCCACTTGACCGGTCCTTTTTTATTAAACTTTTTTTGATGGGCCCCAATTTGTAAGGATTCGGTGAATTATTGGATTAAGTTAACTAGAATCGAAACGACATTATCGATACTGACTTAAAGTCAGTTGCAATGCAAAAAATTAAAAAATGATTGATTAATATTAGATCAAGTAAAAATCGATGTTACAAAGTTCAATTCACACGCTTTTTGTCGTAGATAAAATAATTGTTTGTGGAAGATTTTATACAACCTAAATAATGAGTGGAAAATATTTTGTTTGTATTTGAACTGTTCAATTATCAATCGTATTGATGTTGACTGAAACAGATTGCGGTGTGAATGTAATTAATTCACAGAGATAAGGGCTGCATTGCTAGTTTTATTTAGTTAATATTTGAGTAGTTAACCAATAGCTAGACTCTCGTGTAAATAACATACGAGACTTATTTACTAGAAAACTTATACCCCGTCAAATCCAAACTCGGACCTAAATCCTTTGAGAACCATTTCATTACTTATTATATTACTGTATTTAGCTAAATTCGAACGATTATTCGACAGTAACTTCTCATATTATAAATGCAATAGTTTAGATGGATGGATGTTTGTTACTACGTATCTCAAGAACAGCACAATGGATCTCATTGAAATTTGTCATAGATGTAGATCATAGTTTGGAAGGGTACGTAAGTTATTTTTTAAATCCTCGTGGATAGTCGTTGGCAACAGCTAGTACATAAGATAGAAATGTGTTGTCGGAATTTACAAAACGACAGTATCATATTTGTCTTATAGGTTAACGAGTTGAAGGTATATTATTGAACACTTTTATTACTAACAACAATTACAACATGCACTGCATCTGCATAATTTATAAGGCATATAAATTTCACGCGATTATTTAATAAAACTTTCCGCACAATTGATACATATAGCAAATTATACAATAATAATTTACGATAGCAACTTATCAGGGCAATAAACGCTGTAATTTCTGTCTCTATTAATCACTTGCTAATGACCGATGCGATGTGACACGAAAACGTCAATTAGTATATGTGGTGTCAAATTTAGTGGTACACTTATTAAGTTCCAATTTCTCATGAAATATTGAATCTGCAAGCATTAACTTCAACAAAATGGAATAATTCTTGATCAAAGCATAAAACTTTTAATATTTGATACTAGCTGTTAGTCGCGACTTCGTTTAAGTGAAATAAAAAAAGAAATATAGCCCCTATTATTATACTTACTGATAATGTACCTTTTTGATGGTGCAAGATTTTTTGAAATCGACCCAGTAGTTTTTGAGTTATTTCTTTACATACAAAAATCCAAAAATACAAATCTTTCCTCTTTATAATATTAGTATAGATTTATTTCAATGTATACCTTGGTAAAAAAAAGTTTTTCGGCTATTTATTTCTATAAAAGATATTGCGATTTTGAAAGTTTACTTTCTTTTGGTTCCAAGTATACTTTATCTTATGATTACATTTGTTTCAGGAATGTAGTAAATATATTTTTGGTGATAACACAATTAGGATTCTGTTGTGTTTACTTTTTATTTGTTGCGACCAATCTACAGGATACTTTGGAAATATTTCACATCAACCTGAGCGTACACACGTATTTAATGTTGCTGTTCCCGTGTTTCTTGGCATTAGCTATGGTGAAGAACTTGAAATACCTCACTCCAGTGTCATTGGTCGCTTCTATAATGACAGCTTGGGGTCTGATGGTGACATTCTACTATATACTACAAAATTTACCACACACCAGTACTGTGAGAGCGTTTGCGAGCTGGCATCAGTTACCTCTGTACTTTGGGACCGCTATCTTTGCATTTGAAGGCATTGGAATGGTGAGTTGATTATTGTACTTTAACTATAACTTTTACTTATCGAAAAACTTGTATAAATACATATCTCTTTGAAAGGAAACTAAATTTTTTTGTATATTTTATTCGGCAATGGAATGCTAAGATTAGGAGGTGTATGAATTGAAATTCGATGCAATTTATGCAGCGTGTAAATGCGTTTAATAATGCGATATATCGCATGTTTAAATGGCCTAGATTCTGATCTAGATTGCGTAGATCACAAGGTCTCGTATATAAGTTTTATTATTTATAAACAAATATAGGAGTTAACAATAAAAAACCAAAATGATTACAAATTTTGGAATTCGCTACAAAACTTGTATAACTCCTTTATTAAAACTTGACTAATAAATTCGATGTTGTTCATTTCAAAAATATCCATTAGAATATTTAATACGTTCTTATAAATGTTAATTTGAAAAAATATGTAAATTTTCAATAGCGTCAGAAAAATACGTCGTAAGTTCTACTATGACCTTGTATTTTTTACCTATAATACGTTCGGTATTACCTATAATCAGTTCGGTAGTGTCAACTGTCACAAGCTCTTATCTTCAAAAGTACAAATAATGGAAAAAGAAAATCTCTACTATTATCCTATACGTAATCCAGAAGAATAAAG
>DVQG01000438.1:0-14868 GCA_018231605.1 Papilio ambrax
CAAATTACTACACTCGACATAATCTTTCCTATTTAAAAAGTTTGCTATGTCTAGTCTATATATTTCTTAAATGTCTTTGGTAACAGACTATTTTGCATTTCGACGTACATACGACAGGGATGGTCGATGTTAATCGATAGCGACGAGAAAAATATCGATATTTCTTGTGCATGTATTATTGTTAATTTCTAAGCGATCATTTATTGTAATTTTTCTTTGCTCTCACTCGCTATCGACATCGAACATCCCAAACAGGATTTGTGAGGCGACATTTCGCCACACCACGCCTTGCAACTACCGATAATACGATACCTTAACTATCCACAGAAAAAAGATTATAATTTAACATAAATCTCAATTTAATTTAAAACTAATGACTCGTAATAGATATTCACTTTTTTAAATCGCATTTTTAAGTGTAATAAATAAAAAATCGCCGTCTATGTAGACATTACTTACAAATCGATTTGTTATCAACTGAAAGTAATTGTATCCAATGCAATTGTAAAGAATAAATAAAATTGTAACATGAAGTTTTGTTAAGAAATATTGGTAATAAAAGCGTCACGAAAGATACTAAATTTGTACCATGTAAATTCTATATTAAAAAAGTTGAAATTGATATCAAAAATAAAAGAATAGTCCGCGATATCTCTTATTAGAATACTTTAAGAACCTCGAGTTTTATCAAAATGTTGAGTCCTAAGGTTATTGCATTATTTTTTTCAAATAATTCAAAACAAAGAACTTCGCTGGTTTACTCTTTGAAATAAGATGAGAACGCTTTTCAATGCGCGACGCAAGTTTTTTTTTTTTACGACAGTTTTTTTGCAATCTTTTAAAACTCATTTCAGATTAATTTAATTAATTATTGACGAATATTTGAGTAAATAGTAATACATCCCGTGGCAGATGATGAAGGGAAGAGGGCAAGGTGATGATGTAGTTCAACTCAATAAAAAGACCTTTACGGTGGATTCAAAGGTTCTTGTAGCTAAATTTATGAAAGGTTCGATTCTCTCTATAATATTTGTATCTATAATTCATAATAACCTTCATAATTCATGAAAAATGAAATCCATAAACACCAAAAACATTTTAAATATATCTTATTCGCTTTGGAGATTCTGCGGGAATCGGGATCCTTGGCAGTCTTACATTTAAATCATTTATGGTCTATTTTATAGCAAAACAGAACTAGAACTTATTTTTGTCATAAGACGCAATTTGCATTTTTTGTCGAATATATTGCGCTATGAATAGGAGGAGGTTGGGGGGGGGGGTTTGTACGTGTGTTTGTGTGGTCTGGCGCGGTGTGGGAGTGTTCGTATAGTTTGCGGCTTCGTGTGGCGACTTTGTGCGTGTTTCGGAGGATATTTTCGTTCGGCAGGGATCATTTGTCGTGAGCACGACTTGTAAAGATAAGGGCGCATATCCAATAGGTATTCTCACCTATGTATACCATTTTTATTGTAGTCTATTATTGGTGATAGATTCCAAATAATCCTAATAAAGAACTGAACTTTTATATACATATTAACTGTTCTGAGGGTATTTAGAATTTAGGACTTTATTTATGTAATTTAAACGCAATTAGCTTTTCTAAACGCTATTTATGTAATATTGACTTAATCGACCCATGAATATTTTCTATTTCTCACAAATTGAGTTTCGTATTTTAGATCGTTTTAAATACGCGTAATGCTCAATATTTAGAGTTTTATTGTCTTTATTTATCGTAAAAAACAAGTTCGAAATGATATTTAATTTGTGCCAAGACAATTAAGTTTAAGCATTTTTATTGTTGCCACAAAATAAAATTAATCCAATATGTATTTTAGCTTTCTTCAAACCCTAGGAAGATTATTGGCCTAAGTAAATAAGTATTTTTCAATGAGTAGGTTTTGTATTAACATTTTAGAATTAACATAGCGTTTATGTTAAGATTGTTTAAAAAAAATAACAATTATATTCACAGTTGGAACATCATATGTATAAGTGCAATATTGTTGAAATACCCGGTGCTTAGTTTATTGATGCAGTGTTACTGATTAAAGAATCTTGCACATCCTCGGAACACTTAAGAGAAATAGTTGTATATGAGAGAGTTACGAATTTTTGACCATAAATATGAATACGGACAGTTTGTTTACAAATTATTTTGTTGCACTAATTGTAAATAGTATATAAAATAGTATCGAATACGAGTTTTTATTTAGAATGTCATTGTAATGTACTACAAACTACAGTGTTCTCAACCATTCCAATGTACATCGCAGTAGTTTAGGATTGGATATAAATGTGAGGGAAATTATATATTTTAAGATTGAACCATTCGCACAAAACACGTTTTTTATATCGACTTTGAGGTGCCTCTTAAATTAACGTCACAAATTCACCTTCACCCGGGACTTGACCATGCAGGATGCTTATCTAAATGAGAATATTTTTGCTCTAAAACTAAATTAACTATTTATTATATTTAATTGTATTTACTGAAATGTGTGATTTTTTGAAATTTTTCATGTGTAATTCAAATGAACTATTTAAAGTATCCAGGCATGGGCTTGTCGCCAGTTTTTTATTACACTGTTTATAGAGCACTTTTTGTATAGAATTTCGATTTAGGAAATGTGTTAATTGTACTCAAAGGCATCTGATAAAACGTCAACAAAGTATTATAAAGCGAAAGAATACTTGATATTATTGAGAAAAATATTTAAAGAATCCCAAAAATATTTACTCCCCCTTGTATTGTTTTTTATTAATTTATTTAGTAACGTATTTGCTAAGTTATATAGCTGTATAAATGCTTCAAAGCTTGATGCTTGATCGCAATAGCTAGGTTTCGCTATATATGTCTCCTATGGCAATAATTTAATGGTTTTATTCGTATTTTAATTAGTTAGCCAATATTTTTTAAAAGTATTTTTACGTATACAATGTCGCCATCACAATAATTTCGAGGATCGATCGGATGCGTAGAGATAAGCTAAGAATGAATGTTAGATATAAAGTAGATGTTATTTAGTAATTGTTGCTGTGTTACTTTGACATGACATGTGCGTGGTTTTCATTGATGTACAGCCATAGAAGTATTGAATTGTCGGCGTTTAGAAAATGAATTGGAATATGGAGTGCGACTGAAGGTAGTTGATACTTTAACGTGAGCTAAGGTCTTATTACCTCCGAGTATCAATTAAATGTATTTTAAGTTTCCCGAAGGCCGATGTTACACTGTGGGCGCGTCGCATTACTTACTGATAGTGTAACATCGGCCTAATTTATGGTTATGATTATTATATTTCACTTACTTGTAAATTTTTTTTAACACAACAATAAATTTAAATGTGAAAAATATTTTTTTTTTGTTTTATTTCTACGAGCGTCTTTTAAAAATATTCTCAAAAATTTATGAGACTATCTCCTAGTGTTACGAAATCCTTTTAATAAATATACTTATGGGTCAGGTAAACATTGAATGAAAATAAACTGTTCTATGAAATTATATTTTTCAATCTATCACAAACAATTGTAATTCTCTTTTTACATTCATCAGATATGTGATTAGTGTTAGACAATAACAAGGAATCGTTTTCAAGTCTCTTAACGATGTCTCTGTTTTGTTCATCTTCTAATTTTATTTTTTTACTTGCCGGTTCTTCTATTTCACAAACAAATACATTATCAATATCCATCTCGAAATTACTCATCAATTTCGTTTTATCTGAATCTTCTAAAATAAAATTCTCCATACATTTATGTGTATATTTTACATCAGCTAATAATATCCATTGTTTGTTTCGTTCATTTATATTTTTATTAAAAAAAAATTGCCACATTTTTTGCAATTCCGGAGAAGTATCAATAATTTTTCCAATTACATTTTTAAATTTTTTTTCCTCTGTATATTTTAATAATTCCACAATAGTGTACTGTTGTACTAAAGGTTCTGTTTTTAGAAGTAAATATTTGAATATTTCATTGTTATTTTGGTCTATTGAATAATTTGGTTCATCAGCGAAAAAATATAGTGATATTTTGCAATACAAAGGTGTCAAAAGCAATATCAATTCATTACTTCCTGTTATTATTAATTTAGATAGAACATTAAACACCTGAAAGAGAATTATAATGAGAAATAAATCGAGTTTGAAAAAAAAAAGTATTAAAAAATCAATACCATTACCGTCAGTACATTTTCGAAATAAACAAATTGTTCTATAATTTCATTGGTTAATAAGACCAATGCTTCTATATATGAATAGTACCAATAAACAGTTTTATCTATATTTAAGGGCAATGAGAATAAATTTTTAGGACATGCTTTCACCCAAGCTTTTACAACACTATCTATAACATTAGAATTTAATTCTGTAAAAGAGCACGTCGAAGCAACTTTCATTATTTTTATCTGGAACAAAAATTATTAATGCAATTAAAAAAAAATATTATTTTTCAAAATAATATTTTACTGAAAAAACTGGTTTCTTTGACAAGTATACTAATATAAAAAAACTTACCAATAGCCGAATATCCTTTTCCACGTAATGTTCAGAATTCGTAAGTTTATTCAATTCAACCATTAATTTTTCAAGCAAATTCTCTTCTGTAGCAACACTTATATTTTCTGGTAAATTTTTAATCTTAATAAAACTCCATAGACTGTAATATTTCTCTTGGACTTCAAACTGCTTTTTAATCAACACTTTATAATGGTTCGGTAAACATTCAAAAAATCGTCTTATTGTTTGCCCCAATTGAATTTGTTGGGGTGAATTTTTAAACGAATCATTTAACTCCGAGTTTTCATACATTTTACATAGAGATGTCACAGTTGGTACAGTATACTGTGAATCTGTTAGCCTGAAAAAGTTATTTCATTTTTAAATTCAACTAAACAAATAATTATAACTTTATATAAATGGCATTACATGTTGATAAAACATTTAAAAAAATCACTGAATAATAATTATTGTTAATACTAACCTTGCCAATAAGCTCCAATAACGAGTCACAAACACAGCCTTTAAAGTATTATCTCCCAACACAGCATCATATAGTTTGTGCTCTAATATTTCAAACTCTTCACTTGACAAACACATTGACAGACCAACTAAATGTACCAGTAAATTATCTTCCAAGCTTTGTGGCTCATCTTTATTAAACTTCAATTCTGAATTAAGCCATACTTGACCTATAATATTAAATATATATCTTACTAATATTATAAATGCGAAAGTTTGATTAAGATGGATGTTTGTTAGAATTTGTAGCCTAAACGGCTGAATGGATCTCGATGAAATTTGGCATAGATGTGGTTTGTGTTTTGGCATGATGGTTTGGAGGAACACATAGGTTACTTAGTGTTTTTTTTAATTCCACGCGGACGGAGTCGCAGACATTTTTATATGTATTGAAATAACTCAAAAACTACTGTGTTGATTTAAAAAATTATTTCACTGTTAGAAAGGTAATATATCTTGTACATATGTTTGTTTTTATTATTTTTTTAATTTCACGAAGAAATCGCTAGCAACAGCTCGTCTTAAATAATTAAATTGATAATAAAAAAATGACTTTCAAGATAATACTTACTATAAGGTATAATGTTGAAAATATAATGAATTAGCTTGTTTTTAGACCCAATTAAATCTATATTTTGTAGACTACATTTTATTATTACTATTAATAGTAATATTAACCCATATTCTTTATCTTCACTCAATTTTCTTATATCACTTTGGAGTAAACACTAGAAAAATATACAAATATATTTCAGTAGCTACAGTTACTGAAAAAGATAGTAAACTATTACACTCAATATCATGTAATAGTTGTTGAAAAATCCTTTAATGTAGATTGGTTTCTTATTAACATTGGAGAGAATAGACCGAAAAAGGATATCTCACAGTTGTCAATCAGTGAGTAATACTTAGTGGAAGTTTCTTATACCAAATCCACAGTAAAGTTCCCTCCATACATTCAGAACTTAATAACTCCATCTGGTAGTAAAAATTAAATTACAACTTACATCTAAGAATCTTCTATCAAGAAGTAATTGCGACAATAATTCTTGTGTTGTTCTTAAAATAAGTGTATTAACTTGGCTTATAAACTGTGATGACTTGTTTAGTACTTCACTTAGAATTGTATCATCACAACTGAAAATGTTATATGAAATCTGTGTAAATTATTGCAGGACTGAGAGAATGAATAAACAAAAAGGTGACATAAATTTTACATTTAAAATAATAATTTAAAATACATACTTACGTGTAAATATAAATTAAAGTCTGCAAAACAATATTATAATTATTTTGCACTCCATGCTTAAATATGTTGCTTACTTTCAGTAATATTTTTATTAGGAAACTGGCAATTTTCAACGCACGTCCAACTATCTTTTCCTCTTGATTAATCTTTAAAAATTAAACAACAAGCAATAGTAAAATATTAACACATATATAAAAAAAGTAATATACGAACCTCCAAAGCCGTTTTCAAGTTAGTTACAATCAAACCACATAAAAGTTCAGAACATTGGTTGTAAATATCTTTATCCATTAAACTATCGGAATATTTGTTACATATTCCAGTATAAGCTTTCAACTGCTCCGCCATTGTCTTCACATCTAAAGCCTGGACAACCTCACTTATTTTCAAATTGATATCAAGAGCTGATGAAAAAGTTTATAAAACTCAACTACTTTACCAAATCTTTAATCTATTTAAAGTCTAACAAAAGGAAAGAATTAAAACATTTTGCCGTTATAAAGCCAGGTTAATGTCCTTAATTTAGTTTTAGCAATGATTTATATTGTTTTTTTTTATCACTTGAGAATGGATTGAAGTGTAAGGTAAATTAAAAAAAAATTAAGTCTGGTGCCTCTTTGCACAAAGGACTCTTACATTTTGCAAATCATTCTGTTGCTATTGAGTATTAAACTGATTGGTACCTTTGAGAAGAATATATTGTTGTTCATCTTCCGTCATATCAAAAATAAAATGTTTCTCTAATATCAACAAATATATTTGTTGTAATTCATGACAAGTACGAAATAAATCTCTTAATTCTTTCTCAACAATCTTTAAATGGTTTCCATACAAGTATTCACTGAAATAAAAATATAAACATACATTTTTAAAATGAAAACGAAACTGTCGCCAGCTACTCCCACCATGGGAATTTAGAAAAACAAAAATGTATAGTGTGATATTTGAGACTGATCTGCATCTATGCAAAATTTCATTAAGATCTGTTCAGCAGTTTAGGCTACAAGCTCTAACAGCCACCCATCTAAACTTTTACATTAATAAGGTTTAAGCGCCAATAGCCTAATGGTTTGGTATGGACAACCAAACTTGTAGTTGAGGGCTTGAATCCCGTCATTTGACTATTGTCGCGAACCACATCCTAGCACAAGCCTAGAGCTTAGTTGGACTGGTTAAAAGAAATATTAGTAAATTAACAAAATTCTACTAATACTATTACAAAAAAAAATGAACAAATAAAGTAAACATAAGTTACCTGTCTTTGCAGTGAGTAAAAACATTTAAAATAATTTGACCAGTAGTTGTGGGAAACGTTTTTAAACTTCCGCATGACAATGCAACTGTTTCAATGAGAGTTTTCAGAAAACATGACAATTTTTGTAATAATAGTACTGCATCTTCTAAATAGTTTTGTAACTCCACAGACTGACATTCAGTACTCTCCACTGAAGACCTTATTATTTCCAGACACTGAAATTTATTAATAAAAATTGAAATTGAATAAGATAAGTACAACAAACAATGTAACATTGGATTTTAAACATGACCAAAAATTTATCAATTAATTCTCAGCTATTTTCAAAGATATATATTCAAAGCTGTATGTATATAATTCTCGCACTCACCCGCAAAACACAAACGCAACAATCTTCAAGGCATAAAGTAAATTCCTGAACAAACGCTGGTTCTTTATATACACTTTCGGTGGTAAGAAATGTATTAGTTTTGATTAATAGCATTTTATAAGATGTATCATTAAACTGTTTAATTTAATGTAAATAAAATTATTAGAATGGAGAATGTGTAATATAATTACAATTATACATTTAAAGGATACGACTGGTGGGCTATCATCAATATTGCTATTTTCCCAGAAAATATCTGAATTTTGAGAATTGTTCATGTTAAAGTACTTTGATCTAATACTTCAGATAGTTTTTTTTAAATCAAAAAACCATTTTTTAATCACTAAATTCTAAAAGCAACGGCTACGCTGAAAATTGCTGAAACTAAAAAAAAATACCGCCAAAACCAAAAAGTTTAAAGATTTGTTATTGACAAAAAGATTGACAGTGACATTCCAGGATCAATGTTTTGGTCACAGACGTCCAAAAAAAATAATTTATGCCAAATGCCAATAGTGTTTCAGCAGATGATTGAGTTATTTGTAGGATAATAACCTAAATTGCATAAAATATCAAATACAGTGCGAGTCCTGTAAATACATTTATTATGTTTATATCAGTGGGCGCTGGCAAGTTTGCTCAATGATAACACCTGTCAAATTACAAAACACAACACGTGCGAGCGAAATTGGAGCGAAGCATGGTTGACTGTACCGGTGAAACCAATTTTACGATATTTTTGAGTAAAATAAAAGAAAAAAGAAACTAAAACCGCTTTTGTGGGGCCACATCATGTGTGACAATATAATAATAGCGATTGGTAAAATAGAAGGGGAGACTACAAATTCTGATTTAGTTAAAACATGCCAACATGTTAAGGTTTGTTTTACAGTTTTTTACGCAAAAATATGTTTATATGAAAGTATTTAAATTAATAAAAAAATATCGAAGACCTCAATTTGGTAAATCCAAGTGGAATAGTGTACATAGAAAGATATCCATAGAATTTTAGAAATAAACACAAAGGATTCTTATATATTACTAATTGATTTCATTTCCTTCTAGGATGCCCTGCAAAAGAAAACTATTGACATAACAGAGGCAATTGATATATTGTCTGAATTCATTTTGAACTTCGAAGATGCTAAACTATTTAGAAAACATCTGTCCAATACATTATTAGCTCTTGTATCTGCTAGAATACCATTGAAACCTGTATTTTCTACTTCTAATTATGATTTATGCAATGATTCTGAGAAGACCAACCATTTGGAATATTCTATTGTGCTTGCAACATTGTGCGACCATCCTGATATACTTCAGTAAGTTTTTAATCTAATCATATATCTTTATAATAAATATGTATTTTTAGGTGATAAAAGGGTTTTGCTATTGTTTGTTTTTTTAATTTGTTCATATAACAAATAAAAGCTTTGAAGCTTTATGGTATAGAGTAACAACATTTAATATTCATTACTTTATTAGTGTCCTATTTGTTGCATACATTTGAATGTTGGATAGGATGGATGGATGTTTATGGGAAGTAAAAGGTATCTCCTAAATGGATGAACAAATCTCCATTAGGTATATATATTGAACATAGTATATAAGAATTTAACACTTGGTCACTACCAACATTAAGTATCTGCTTAATTTAGTGTTACCAATATTTAAAACCAATTTTATGTTACAGATATACACTCAAATATTTCCAAATCAATACCGTACCACCATTTGAGGTATTCATACATCATGAAGATTCATACAATGTTGCTCCGAAGAAACGCAGACTATTAAACTGCAGGCAGAAGATAAGTGATTACAGAATTGTGAACTGCTGTTATACATTACTTTCAAAGTTGCCCAACGAGTTCTCAACTAAATGGGATTGGACAAACTTTGTTACCAACTTCAGTTATCATGAGAATGCTGAAATAAAATGGTAAATCTTTTACTTATTAACTATGTTTGTTCTTGTCAATGGAGATTTTTTCAGTATATCTCTTGTTATCTTTTACTAACTATTGCTTGCAACCTTGTTCATATGAAATTTATAAATATAGCCTATGTTACTCAGCGGTAATGTAGCTTTCTAATGGTAAAAGAATTTGAAATAGGCCCAGTAGTTTTTGAGTTTTCTTCAATACATACAAAAATACAAATCTTTCTTCTTCATATTATTATATTAGAATAGATGTTTTTTTTTATATCACTAACTAACACTAGTGTTACACTCTATAATTCATTATTCATAATTAAAATGATGTTCCTAAGGCCCCATTGCTGAAATCATTATCACCAGCTCTCTATGTTCCCAGTGAGGGGCTCTATACCTTCTAAGCAGATAGTTTTTTTTTTCAGGATGGTAAAAGAATGTATTGCTATATTAACAAATATGACAGAAATTCAGTCAAAATTATTGACTAAACACCTTAATATATCTGATGAAGATTGTTTGGAGATAAATATTGCATTAAAAAACAAAGATGCTTTAACTATAGAGGGCAACACTGATAATACAGATTTATCTACAGCCAGCGTTGTTAACATAGATGGTATAATGTTGCCTGTTTATGATAAAACTAATGTTCAGAGTGGTATCCTTGTTCCTGTAACTTCTACTGTAAATAATTTGAGAAGTTTAGCTCTAGCTGTTGCCTCAGGTAAGTAATGTTTTAAATAATAATTATTGTTAAGTTTGGTTTTTGATGACTTTTTAATTATTCTTTTTCTTTTAATAACTCGTGTCATTTATCAATTAATTGAATGGACTTTTCAATAAGTTGAACTAACAATTACAGATATTGTATTTGTTTTTTTTTTTATTTTACAGGTAAAGCTTTATCTCTAATGGGCCCAGTAGGGTCTGGAAAAACATCTCTTGTGGAACATATAGCCGCTGTTACTGGCAGAAAAGGTGTTGCCTTCAAAAAGATACAACTAGGAGACCAAACTGATTCCCGTATGTTACTAGGCTCACATCAATGTACTGATGTCCCTGGAGAATTTATTTGGAGCCCTGGTGTTCTCACAGAGGTAATTTTCTTTTACAGGCTTTTATTAATTTTGTCTTTTAGTCCATACATGTAATGTGAAGTAAATATAAAGACTTGTTTACATTAAAAAGTTTGCACTCAAAGTATGAACAATTCCTTATATCTAATCCTTTGTTTTAGTATGGACTTCACCAAAAAAAAGTAGAGTTAAAATTTATTCTACCTAACTGTCAGCACTTTTAAACCAAAACTCAAGAGAATAGTGTTGATATTTGACATATGGTTATTGAAATGGGTAGGCTTTACAAAATATTTACTCATAAATTATAGAGTACATATTTATTGTGATATATGTTAATGTCCGTAATAGTAATCTATGAACAGAGTGTTAAAAATGTGTTTAACCATTTTTTAGAGTATACAGTATGTGATTATAATGTAACACCTGGTTCTTATAGGCGGTACAAAATGGTGATTGGTTGCTATTAGAAGACATAGACTGCGCGGCGCTGGACGTGGCGTCGACTCTCAGCTCGCTTTTGGAGAGGAACACCCTGTGTGTGCCGGGCTATAGGGACGCACTGCCTGTTACTCCTGGCTTTCAACTCTTTGTCACACAGAGGTTAGTTTAATTTAACAGATTATAAATAGTAATAATTTGCCAGTGTCTGTTTTTCTAAATGTGATATTTAGACTTTACAACGAGTGAATAAGCCTTTATTAAGATAGTATGTACCATCTTTCGATGGTTAATAAATTCCAATTCGAGGAATTCTTAAAAATTCGATTATTACTAATCATGTTTACTAGTTGTGAAGCGGTTGCATTAAAATAAAACAAATGTTATACATTTATACTGTGTTATTATATATTTTGAAAGGCATGGTTGTTAAAACTTTGACTTTATCCACAGAACAATAACCACTAACTATGGCTACCAAAAAAAGATGTCAAATTCAAGTACATTACTGCAGAGACATTTGACACAGATAAATGTCGAACCACTCTCAAGATCTGAATTAGCTGAGATCGTACAAACATTATATCCCAGTCTTACAACAATCTGTCCCAGAATAATAGAAGTATTCATGATGTTTTCTGTAGGCAGCCACGATACATCGCTACAGACAACTGAAACTGTTCCTAATACAGATAAAGAAACAAATTTGATATCCATACGAGGCTCTAGGCTTATCTCAACTAGAGATCTAATCAAATGGTGTTCAAGAGCTGTGATAGATTTTGAAGTATCCAGTCCAGAATCTGCGTTAAAAGTACTACAAGATGCTTTGGATATTTTTACATGTTCAGTATCTTCACCAGTACATAGATTGGAATTGGCCAAGAAAATAGGCACATGTCTAGGAATTGTAGAAACTAAATCAGAATTCTACATGAAACACTACAAACCTCATGTATCTCTAAACCCAACATCTTTGGAAGTCGGCCGTGCTAAAGTACATAGAATAGAAAAAACTTTGGAAACAATAAATTTGAATGAAAAGCAAGAAGTGTTTTCATTTACAAGACAATCGGCTTGTTTACTTGAACGTATCGCTTGTTGCGTTACATCCAACGAACCCGTACTCTTAGTTGGTGAGACGGGTACGGGGAAAACTTCGTCTGTGCAATATCTAGCTAAACAAACGGGACATAAATTAGTCGTCATAAATATGAATCAACAATCGGATTCAGCTGATTTACTCGGTGGCTACAAACCAGTCGATCTCAAATTCGTTATCCGTCCTATTAAAAACGAATTCATAGAATTATTCCAAGGTTTCTACAATGTGAATAAAAATCAAAAATTCCTTGGTCATATAGAAACGTGTTATGAAACAGAGAACTGGCTAGCTCTAGTAACTCTAATGAAACAAAGTCATAAAGCGGCCGTAACTCGCTTGGGTAAAGAAAGAAAAGAAAATAAATTAAAAACATGGCTCACATTCGGCCATAAACTTACGAAATTGGAACAACAAGTGAAGGCAGCAACTAGATTGACTTTTGCATTTATTGAAGGTTCCTTAGTAAAAGCTATGCAAGAAGGATACTGGGTCTTATTAGATGAAATAAATTTGGCCTCAGCTGAAATATTGGAATGTCTCGCAGGCTTATTGGAAGATAAAAATGAAATCATACATTTACTAGAGAAAGGTGATAAAGTACCTATTAAAAGGCATCCCGATTTCACTCTTTTCGCTTGCATGAATCCAGCGACGGATGTGGGTAAAAAAGATTTACCAGTCGGATTAAGGAATCGATTTACTGAATTCTTTGTTGATGAATTAACAGAGAGAAATGACTTGATACTTCTTATAGGCGACTATTTGTATCATATGAATTTAAGTCGAGCAATGTTGGACGCGATATACAATTTTTACTCCACTGTGAAAAAAGAAGCCAAGTTGAGCTTAGTTGATGGAGCTGGTATGTATTTTCCTAATTTTTGATCATACTATGTACTCTCTTATTTACTCTAATGTGATAATTTAACTTTGTTAGGTAACGCCCCGCATTATTCACTTAGGACATTATGTCGTGCGTTAACCGCAGCAGCAAAAGCGAAATGTGGAACTGTGGCTAGATCATTATATGAAGCGTTTTGCCTTTCATTTTTAACACAACTTGATCGATCCTCACATCCCAAAGTAGAGGCACTTATAGCCAAGTAAGTATTACTTTTTAATAAATATTTAAATATTGTTTATTTGCTATTTTCATATGTTTTTTTTTTAATTTTAGAGCCATAATAGGCAAAAGGAATATTGTTTCAATTCTCAACCAACTCATCCCCGAACCTCAAATTGAAGGTAAAAAGTATTTGCTCTTCGAAGGGCATTGGATCCCTCAAGGGAAATTGGAAATAGATATTCCAGATGGATATATTTTGACACCAACTGTAAGAAAGAATCTCAGAGATATTGCTCGTATTGTATCTCTAGGTCGGTTACCGATATTATTACAAGGTGATACTTCAGTAGGGAAAACATCTTTAATAACGTATATTGCTAAAGCATCTGGGAATTACTGCGTAAGAATAAATAACCATGAACATACCGATTTGCAAGAATATATCGGATCGTATGCTACAGATTCTAGTGGCAATCTAGTTTTCAAAGAAGGTGTGCTAGTTGAAGCTATGAGGAAAGGTTATTGGATCATTTTGGATGAACTTAATTTAGCACCGAGTGATGTTCTTGAAGCGCTAAATCGTGTACTCGATGACAATCGTGAGCTATTCATACCAGAGACACAACAGGTCGTGAAGGCAGATCCCAATTTTATGCTATTTGCAACACAAAACCCACCAGGATTGTACGGTGGTCGAAAAATGTTATCAAGAGCTTTCAGGAATAGATTTGTAGAACTACATTTTGATGAGATACCCAGAAAAGAGTTGGAGACTATTCTACATCAAAGATGTCATGTTCCACCAACTTATAGTAAAAAGATGATTGCAGTGATGGCGGATTTACAATTAAGACGTCGAGGTTCCGCTGCGGTTCAAGGCAAAGATGGTTTTATAACTTTGAGAGATTTGTTCAGATGGGGCAATAGGTATAAAAATGCCTCTAAAGCAATGTTAACTGAAGATAAGTTCTACGATTGGGATCAACATATTGCTGATGAAGGATACTTGATATTGGCTGGTAAAGTTCGCCAAACAGATGAAAGATCCATAATAGAAGAAGTAATTGAGAAACTCATAAAGCGAAAAGTGAATCCAGACAATCTGTTCAGTTTCCATCAGAATACGTCGCCTGTGACCAAGTCTATTTTGGAAATAATAATCAACAACAATCTTAGTGAATTTTCGCATGTCGTATGGACTTTTAATATGAGGAGATTGGCAGTGTTAATTGCTAAAGCGTTTATATTTGATGAACCCGTGTTACTGGTCGGTGAAACTGGTTGTGGTAAGACCACGATATGTCAAGTCCTCGCCGCTTTAAGTAATAGAAAACTGTTTT
>DVQG01000439.1:0-14831 GCA_018231605.1 Papilio ambrax
TACACATATAATATCCATACTAGATAAAGAAACAACAAACATTCCTACATACACACAATTAAACTTTACCGTCTGACCCTTTGACCATTGTGCAAAAATCGGTAACCCACATAAACACCGTAAAATAAACAAGAGCCATTCGGCCTCGATAGCTCGTCGCGTTGAATAAATGATATTCGATTTGTCTTCCTTAACAGGTAGATTTTTAAAATGAGGAAATTGTTATTCATGCAAATCTAGCTTTACACGAGCAGAAATGGAATCCTAAACGGGAGCCTCATAAATAATCGAACCCGGCCTCCGGTCTACATAATGTACAAAAACAACAACGCGGAAGTAATATTCCTAAAATTATTTGTAGTTATGTTTTACTATTGCACATTGCTCTAATGCTCTATTGCGCCATATCCAAATTATGTTTTCTATCTCTCTGATCCTAATGAAAGCTTACTGCATTGCAAAATTATTACGTAACATCAAACGGTTTATTGTTATCGTAATTTTATTGCGTACTGTTCTGTGCATAGTTGTACCGCAGTATTCATCACAGTAATTCACTAAGTTTACAATCCATGAACATAAGCCGGAACAATTCTGAGTAAACACAAATATATCGTTTTTATTTTTCGGTTTTCAGATTCAGTTTGATTGCATTAAAATAATGTATGCGAATAAAGTTTAGGAATATGTGTGTCATGGGGGCATCTACTCCTATGTATTATGTTCCAGAGTAATCGACGTAATTCACTTACAGATTTATAACTGACGCATTTCTTCCTACATCAAATATTCAGAATAAGAATCGCGCATGATTGGCTGTATAAATTATGAAAAAGTGATGGAATAATGTGTTTTAAACAATCTATAAGGCCAACATTATGAATGAGTTAGGCATTGAAAATTTTCCACGATTTGTATTCCGTCTGGAGAATTCGCCTCGTCGGATCCCGTAGTTCCGATGCAGGTTATTTTAAATGTAAGGACGGCGTATTGCATAATCACCGGCGTGATTCGCTATCAGCGTTCGCTCGGTACTAAATATTTATTTACTTCGGCTTTTTTACGATACTTTTTAGCGGGTCATCGTAAAAATGCTTTTTGTGTCTGTTTTATAATCATCTTATTGAATTACATATATCTTGTTTTACAACTCTTACAATAATTTCATAGGTATTGATTTCATAATTAACTTTTAAGTTTAAATACAGGTAATTTGCTTTGCATTTAGAATGCACTAGATAACCTTTGATCTTCCTTCGAAAAATTGGTAAAGTCTGCGACTCGTCACCGAAATCGATTAATATAGTGGTAGTCTATAGGAGGCCTGCCCTTACTTACAATCCCTTGACGTTATTTCCACTGACGTCGCGAGAAGATCTTCGATTTTAATATGAAGACAGATCGTGCATTAATTAAGCTGGCCTGATGAGGTTAGCTGCGACTCGCTCGCGTGGCCGCCATGTCATTACCGCCGCATGTAGACGCGAGAGCCGCCTTTTTTTAATTCGTTATTATTCCGTGGCGTAAAGAAATGTTAATTTGAGTCGGCGTGAAATTAACAGCCGCTGCTGCCCTTTGTGTGTCCACTGCCGCTGACTTAAACACACAACGGGTGACGAGCTATGTCCCTTTCGTACTACTCTCGTAGTCTCTTATTTGCACTGGACCGTTCTTTTTATGCGCTTTCATTAGCGACCCGAGCGCGAGTTGTTAAACATTCATTTACGATTAAGTTACGAATGTTGTTTTGTTTCATGTCATTAAAATTGTTAGAATAAAGAATAGAAGAATAAATTTAGTATTTGAAAATCAGTCATCAATGATTTTGCAGTCGACCAAACCACAATGCAATGTCTACATTGGTGATGATAAAACCACATGAACAGATTTAAACAGTGATCTTCTATTCCAGTGGTACCAAGTAGACAAGACACGGCTGAGCGAAGACCTAAAGAATAAATTCGTGCAACTTGATCCTGACGAAGAGACCAAGGAGTTTCTCTCAGCCTCCATCGACAAGTCCTCGTGGGTGTGGACACAGATATGGTACCTGCTAGCTAAAGCCGTCCTCAGGCATTTCTGGTCTATCACCGACATTAATGGGTAAGTAGACATTAGTAACCTAGGTAAGAAAACATAGTAGTTGGTAATTTCAGTTATATTAGTTGACTAGCTGTTCCCGTGCGACTTCATCCGCATAAAATTATGAAAAAGTTATTTTATTGTTTTTTTGTTTTGTTGTGTCAAATTATCAATTGCAAATTTCAAAAATACCAATTACCTTTTATGGCAATCTTTTTTTCTTGGTCGGCAGCAACTTATGGTCTCCTCTCACATTAGGGTTTTTATCCAAAATATTTACCCTCTAAGTTTAATAGCGTGTAAGTATATAGCCTAAAGCGTGACGTAAGTGTAGGTCGTTTTATTAAAAAAAGAATTATTCAAAAATATGCTGTAATTGCTGACATCTTAAGCAACAAAGAAGTGTGTGTTTACGCTTTATTATATTAGTATAGATATAGATAGAAAAGATTCATGGAATAAAAACCATTCTCAACATGACACTTTGTTGATAAAAGTAGACAAAACCGTCAATACTCATTTAGTGACAATATGGGACACTAACATTATGCCATACGACATTCTAACTTATGTCTATACAGTGAAGGTTTGAATCTGTTAAGTCACGGTGTTGGCTGCTAAGTTATTCGCATACGCTCTACGCTAATACATAAATAGAAAAAATCTTTTTCCATGTTTTACAATAAAAAAATAGTCTGTGATTATTGTGTTTATTGTGAAATATGGAGTGAAAGCATATTAATGTCTAACTTACAAATTTGAATATTAAAAAAAGATATCGTAAACAGTTACCGTTTAGTAGTTATTTGTGTAGCAGAATAAATTTTCTTAGCTGTTGTATTAAGAATACGGTATAGTTGCTCTGAGTTTACAGAACTTTACGAATATTGCCCCAATTATAAAATTTTGTAGTAAGAAAGAATCGTAATTCTTTCTAATAAAAAGGTATTTAATTTCTTAAAAAATTCTCTTGTCTATAGCTTATTTAAATGTGTTTTTTTTTTAGAACTTTTCAATGATGTTTCGACAATGTTCGTGTCTGTTGCGACGAGTATTGGAAATGTATATAATTCGAGCGACATTAATATACTATGGACTGTGTTTTTATGTCAAATATAAGCAAATGTACATTTTTATATATTGTTTTATTCCTACGTACCGATTACTTCATGTTAAAACAAAGTTTTATATTTAAAAAATATAATATAAATGTCTTGTCTATAGTTTGACAATGCTATAAATGTAAAAAATATGATTATAAAAATATTTGTTGCTAAATTTATAACAAACTTAAAATATTATAATATATTCAACCAAAAGTACACATAACACTATATAACGGTGGGTTTGCACTGAAATTCTACAATATGCAGTTTAGTTGTTTTTAATTGAATTACAAAGTCAGTGTAAACCCACTGTAATGTAACAGCCAGTGGTAGCAGTCGCTAAGGTCAGTCCAGCTTCAATTCGCTTCGCCTTTTATATGTTTATTTTTCCATATTACATTTATTTGAGACGCTTTTTCACTATATTTAATTTAGTTATATTGCATTGGCTTTTGATATTATTATAGCTTGACGTGTTAACATGGAATTAATTTTTTAATTTAGTATACAAGGTGCAAATTTAGGTTACGTTTGTTTTTCAGTTTGCAGCGACAGCGAGAAATCTGACTGCGAAGATTCTGCGCCCCTCCTCAACGATAACACTGTTACAACTTAATACGTTTTTACTTTGTCTACACACCTGTGTTCTGTTACTTTAATAAAGAAAATACAACATAATTGAGTTTATTTTATTAACCGACCCCATATTAAACCATGATTTTTAATGTACGGCACTTGGGTTCGAATCCCGCCATGTACTAATGCGATTTTCGAGTCTCATATGTATATAATTTACCCAACGTTCTTATGGGGAAAGAAAACATTCAAAGATGTGTGTAAGTCAACCTCCCCGCACTGAGCCGGCGGAATTCATATAAATCATACCTATAACTGGGTTATTGACAATTAGTAAAACTGTTAACCAAAACATTTGAATGTTAACCTTGCTTCAATAATTTAGACCTGTTAAACACAAAAAAAACACACGAAAGTAACTAGATACATTTAAAAAAGCTAGATATAAACATTAGTGATGTGTATTACTCCTTAAATATAAAAAAAACTACCAGCTTGTAGTGTCAATTGTGATACGCACAACGATTAAACATCAGTCCACACTAACATCCGATGGCGACACCACTATCGCACTCTTGTGTAAATAAATTGTCCAGTTAAATCCTTTGCCAAAGTTTTTATATTGTGCCATGAACAGGAGACTGAGACGTGACAGCTACCAAGACATCGCTGGCGCAGGTATCTATTCTATCACTAATATAACTCTAATTTGATTTTAATACATGTTCCCTTATCAGTTTGTTTACAACATGGCTGTTATCACGCTCCGTCGTGAATGAGTACATTTATCGTGTGTATGACATGTTAGTACTACTGCAACACTCGGTACAATAATCTGGGTACAAGAAATAGTAACGAATTATTTAATTACAACATAATCATTGTTCAAAATGTTTCCATTTATTTAAAATCACTTAATTTACCTGTTTATCCTCCGTTAGAGACATGGGCAAATTGTTGAGTTAATTATTGTTCATGACAGAACAAGCGCATGTTTCCCGCGACATCGCGCGGATTAAAAAAGAAGACTACCTATATCCTATACTTATACCAAATTTCATCCAGATCTGTACAACAGTTTTGCAGATACGAGGTAACATCCATCCATCCAAACTTTCGCATTACTAAGATCAATATTACACGTCTTCCCTAAAGGGCCTCTGTGGCTCATCATCATGTGTGGATCATGGCAGATCATGTTACCACATATCAGTTATTAAAAATATGATTTTTAACTGTCTTATTATCAGAAACAAGTTTAAGGTTTAAAATTATGACCCTGACCTTTTCGAAAATTAGGTATCGTTCTGTTAAATTGGTTTGAAAACGATCAGCATTCTATATTAGATAATGTACCATCAACACACGGCTGGTTACTGAATTAGTGAACCAAATCGATCGCACTTTCGCCTAGAATTTTACCTAAAATAGAAGTTTTGTTATACCTAATTTTCAACCAGAATCACGTTCTGTTGTAAGTATGCTTCGGTTATCGTTTTATCTCCAGAGATAACTATTTAGGACTTTTAGAGCCATGGCAAATATCGGCCGAAATGTCGTGTATCTCAAAGTCTCTTGTGTGAAGAAAAGACGACGATGTAACTAACCTTATTACTATAGCTGCCTATTTTATACAAAACAAAGCAAGAATAAAATTTATCCATCGACGCAGTAGAGCCTCCTGTAAATCCCGAGGCCGGATCGAATTCGGAACGGGGCCGGCCGCCACTGTGCTAATGGCATTTTCTACGAAAAGCTTATTTACTTAAAATAAAAGCAATGTTACTAAAACGTCATATTAGTGTAAATTTACTAAATATCGTTATTTCTACAAACCTTGAATTTGTTTTCAAGTTTATTTGTTTTTACTTTAAGTATTAGATTACTTATAGTGTTGAGTTAAGTAGAACTTTAATGGTTATTTCCAGACATCGAGTTATCAAATATCAACCACCTAGAACAGCGGATATCGGACACTCAGCGCGGTTATGGACTACGCTACCTTTGGTATCGCGCGAGGAAATGGCGGAGAATGGGTAAGTACATGTTCAATATAAAATAACATTATCAACCTTATTTGAATATTTTAAAATATTGAAATTAAAACGTCGTATTAATTATCTTCTGATCGTTCGTCAACGAGCGTAAGTACATGTGTTGGGCTTATGATTGAACGTTATTCTGTTTTCAAATAGATTTTAATTTCTTAAGCTTATTAAAACAACAAAACGCAATGTACGTGGAACCTATCCCATGTCATATAAGAACAAAGTACCTATGAGGTTTCTTAATAAAAAGAAGGTCGACTTCAAAACACACGGCGTACCTATCTACTGTTATTTTTAAAACCTTTCATTAAACTCATCAATCAAAACTAGCGAATTCTTTGTATTGTCCGCGGCGATTTCATTACGTCCACCATCATAAATAAAACGACTGCGCCCAGCCACGCTAGCCGGCTAAGCAACATCGTGCCATATAAATAGGATAGAAAGGAAAATACCTAAGTGAAATCGTTTCACGTTTCATTAAAAAATTTAGTCATACTATTCGCAGAGACATCGACGTAAATAATTATGGTATTTTTATGATCCCATGATACTTTGTAAAATGTTTGTGTTTAGAATTGGTTATGGTACAATTTTACACTTCTATATTGAAGTAGCGTGGTCCATGGGTATAAGACACAAACACGCCAGGTCTGTAAGCTGTCGTGTGCGTGCCTGTACCCGCAGGGTATGGCCCATCGCCTGGTGCTCGGCGCTCGACACGCAACTTCCACGGTTAATAAATATTAACACCACTCCGGGTTATTACACTTGACCTACACAACCTTTTACATGCCATCGTATCCTATATTTAGAAAATAGTTTTTTTTTATATTTTAATGTACTTTAAAACCACTTTTTACACATTGTAACATAAAGTAACTCATCTACTTTTATTAGATTATACTAAGTTGAGTTTTTTTTTATAAATATAAGTAAAATAACTTTAATGGTAGTAATTTAAGTTTTTTGTCTATAAAAACCACACCTCTGGAACTCACGACATGAAGTTTGCCTAATAGGCTTTTATGATTAACTGTAGGAATATGATTTGGGTGTGTGTGATGAGTCATACAAACAAGTGTATTCATTTATTCATACAGTTATTTGAAAACTCAAGTTGTTGTATAACTCTATGGAGCTTCGATTAGAACTCAATATAAAAAAAAATCTAAACATTTTGAAAGTAGATGTATCATCAGTATAAGTGACATCAGTTGTTTTTTTTTATTATAATTAGAATACTGCGAAACAGAATTAGTTCTACAAAAATCATGTGCGAAAAAAAATAAACTCTGTTTACGAAATTGGATTTGCTACACAAAGCGGGGACAAAAAAAGCGACTTTGTGGTATGTTTGGCTTTTATAATTTTTGAAACCATGTTATTGTAAAATGGACCTTATCTTTTACGCATAGGTTACATTTTACAGCAATGAACACAGTAACGGTTGCTGAAACGAATCCCGTATTCGGTGTAACTTCGCAGCCGCGTGTTCTATAAAAAACATAATTGGTGAATGTATGCTCGCTATAATTGGCTTAAAAATATTACTATGCGCTTAACAAGATTCATTTAATTCATTTTATTACGTATTTGTTCATATGGTAAAACAATAACTGATGCGTATAATATTAATGGCCCTAGTCATATGAGATCAGTAAGCGCTACAAGCGCCCTGGGCGAGATTCTATGAGCAGGAGGCGTCAGAGGGTTATGTGAAACTGAGTAATTCACAGACCTGTGGCACCTCTTTTTGTCTAGCTCTCTGGAATTTATTTGAACGCAATAAATAACACAAAAGTTACTCTCGTTCATTTCAATCGTCTTAACTACTTAACTACAGCTTAGAGCGGAAACATGACAATATGTAATCCTTTCGTTACTGTTACTGCTTTCTCGTGTGCTCCATACATTATCACAGTATATTTAAGCCAACTATATCTTTATTTACGCTACATAAACAGTTTATGTTATCCATCTCTGGTATCGCAGAGCAACCGCTGGCGCGATGCCAGCGACGCTCACAGCTTCGCGTCGTTTTCTTAAACTTCACCACTAAAGTTTTTTTTTAAATAAAATTAGTAAACTTTATAGAGAATTAGGAGAGTTTACTATTTATTAATTTTCATTTATGTTTCTCTTTTTACTGTTACTTTCTGATATATAAAATTGCTTCATTAAATAATAGTAAAGCCTTGAAGCTTCACTCATCCAATATTTATGGACGCATCGATCAGTAGCTTGTTAAAGCCAAGTTGATTGCTTCATCCTTAAAATAAACTGCAGTCGACTTTTATTTATTAGTATAGACAATCGATTGCATTTATTGCTGTGCCGAATTGTAGTACTTAGAGTTACCGCTTCACTAAATATTATGTTTACTAAGCTTTTAAAGCAAGTCCATACCGAAGTATTTGTACAAAGGCATAACCTCGCGTTTATTGAATGGCGATATAAAGGTAGAGGGTGAGACCGGAAGTGGGTGCGGTCGGCTCGCTTCCTGCGGCTGCCGAAATGTCGGAGGTCTTCCGGTAGACGTATCCACTTTGCCAGTCACTGTGAATCACAGGTGTGTTACTTTATTGCCACGACAAAGAAATGAGCCAGGAATATTGTAAACTATTAATTTATTTTTGGTGAATTCAAGAAACAATTTGTCTATAACTGAAATTCATTTAAACATAAGAGTAGCTTAGAATCGATTAGACATCTATTAGCTTTAGCTCCCGAGTACGTACGCGCGGAATTGGAAATAATCTATTAATAAATATAGCCTACATTCATCAGTGATTTTTTAGCAGTCCATTACTTTCGTAGCCTGCAAACGGTCAAATATTTCTTCTTTATAACATCAGCATAGAACATTAAATTAAAACCAAAACTGGTTAAAAGTTCCAAGTGACAATCAATCATTAACGCCATAGTTTATGTGGTGGCTATATAAATAAGTTGTAACAGCTTTTCCAGAACGTAACTCCGCAAGTACTTACGTCCATTGTCTTGCAGAAGCGCCTTATTTTTTTCAAATGTCAGTAAATATCGAGGTCGTCGCCGCGACGAGGCTTTTACTGGCAATGTATCTAGAAATGTCAGTCGATACTTTCGCAGAAATCCCCACATAAACACAAAATGGTCGCCGTAAAAGTCTACATCTATTTAACTTAGTATATAACGGGAAAAGGCAAATTTTCCTTCATATGTTTCCTTATTAAATAGAGTTCCCACTACAAAATGTACAAAACCTATTAAAGAAAGATATAACTAATAGTAATTTTAGCGTCACATTAGTATAAAAGGGCAGATTTGTCAGCGCTGTGGCTTTTTCATGTTGATAAAAGTAAATGAGGACAGTTCCTTGTTCTCATAGCAGATGGCCGCTGTATAAATAGAGCTTATTATACATTCTTATTTGTAGTAAGTGTTTTATGACTTCTCATAAACTAATTTAGAAACAAGGTGACGCGTATGAAGACTTCGGCCGTCGCTGCTTTTAACGAGCTATGACGTGCGTTACCCAACTAAATAGGTCCTCTGCGACAACACAAGTAGTTTACTGTGACTATAACGTTATTGTTTAGAATCAATTATATGTTTCAACAAACACAAACCAACCACATACAAAAGAAAACTGAAAGAAGAACATGTTATACAAAAATAAATTATTCACTCACATGATACGCATGACCGCACTCAGATTTATTTGAATTCGACATCTTACAATATTTGTTCTGACGCATAAAATGAAAAAATAGGATGCTTATTCGCAATATATTCGTCTATTCAATAATAGTTAAACAATGACTTTTTAACAAACGATGGTTTTAGCAAAGAAAGCTGTTAAGTGCCAACAGTTTGTTAACTTGCATTTAGCTTTAATGCATCATACGATTATATATTTACTAGATTTCGGATTCGCATTTATAATATTAGTAAGATTTCGCTTACACGGTATGTGACAGCTATTAAAATGTTGCTTGTTATTTTCATAGTCAATGCAAAATATCATAATTTGTTAAGACAGCTGCATTGAGAAATAGAAAGAAATCGATTACAAATTCCTTCATCAATACTAGACCTTGAATATAAAAAAAAACAACAGCTGGTCCCGTGCTTCTGTAAGCCGCAAGTAAACAGCTTTGAACGGGAGGGTCGTTACAGTTTCATTCCTGACTAAATTGTATAACCGTAATTACAGTCTACAAACTAAGCGCTGCTTAAGTTAACCAGTTATGTATTAAGTAATTTTGAGTCTTCGTGCACTGAGCATAAATTCAATACGGAGCGATTATTTTTTTTCAAACATATAAGAATTTAAATCTTTACACTTATAAAAGATTAAATAAACTTTAAAGTATAAAATTTTTCAAAAAGTTTTTATGTAGCAAAGTTGTAGCCAGCCGGCAGTAGGCGAGGGCGGGCGGGCCGGGGTATGGTAGGGCGGGAGCGCGCCGGCAGTGTGTCCGCGCCCCCGCCCGCGCCGGCCGTGCCGCCCGCTCTGCCGCCCGCCCTGCCGCCCGCCTTGCGACCGCGCCGATACACCGCGCGATAACTTCACAACAATTCACGAAAGCTTTCAATTATTTACTCTACAAACACTTTACTGACTTGAGAATTTTGTTTGTTTTACATTTGTAACATTTAACACTAGTGTTTAACTGTTATAATAACAAATGAAATATTTCGATTCTTGTTAATGTTTTTGCAGTTTTTATTAAAGTTTCGAGGAAAAGTTTTACAAGCGTACGTGTTTAAAAGGAAACTTAAATATCGCTTAATACTTATATCAACATCACATATCAATTGTGAGTATTCGTAAACATTTTATTTTCAAACGTATGCTTGAAACATATAGTATATGATACTCGTAAAAAAATGAGAAATCGGAGGGAGGGGATTGAATAAATCATAAAATGTGAAAAAAGTAGGATATAATAAGATGCTATGTGTATGCAACGTGCAACTTTAGTGTCTGATTGGAAATTTTTGTCACGATGCTAAATGTTCCAATTTAATTAAATTCTACCTATATTAAAAAAAACTATTGAAAATGTGGGTAGTCTATAAATTCACACACTAGGTGGAAAGGGGGTTAAAATATCTCAAAGTTACATCTACTCAGTCGCATATTTTACTTTGCGAAAAGAGAATAATGTATTATTATTAAAGTGAGAATAATTTATTATTTAATAATGTCGTTCATGACATTTTTAACGCTCAATATCATCAACAACTAAACTAAATGTATGGCATAAACAGTGTGGAGTGCAGGGGAACTCTAGAGCACCTGCTCTGAAGCGCTCTCCGGCATTACTGGAGACTACAAACACCCATTGAAATTCTGCGCTCGCGACGCAATTCCTCTATGAAGTGTTCGGGACCGCTCGCACTCGAGTTCAACTGTTTATTCAACTACCGCCCTGGGCTTTAAATGATGGATGTTGTTGGTTCACAGTTAAATACACAAAAAAATAAATAAGAGAATGTATCTTAACACGTATATAGATATAAATATTACTTAAAACAAAGTGTTGTGTTTCCTACAATTCACAAAGTACACAAAGCGTACGGCCGACGAAACAAGCATTAAAGCTTAATTGAATTCGTTGTTCTTGAGCACACATTTACAATGAGCCTTTCCTGCTTGTAAAACGCAGTGTCGGTGTTTTACTTACGTTAACAACATTACAACATAAAAGAACTCTAATAATATTCTCTGAATAAACAAGCCTATTGACTGTCGCTACAGTCCAGGTTCTATAAATCATTTTCAGTTCAGTTAGAACTTAATTGGAATAGTCTATTTTAGATTCCTATGATTGTCTTTTTTAACATTAGATACTGATATCTTTATTTTAAACAAATTTAATCCTTTTCTTAGTACGATCGAGATTATAGTTAAAATAATTGTAACTAAATAATATCTGAAGATGTCTTCAAGTATGTTACAGAAAATACTTAGTTAGATTAAAACTTTGCTATTTTCGCGAATATAGGTAACCACTTGCTATACTATTTCTAAATAAAATCGACAAAAACCAACATTTAAAAAGCACCACAGAGGTTACTAGCGCGTACGTGTGTAAGAGCGGTCTCGTCATTGTATGGGCGCGGGAGGCAGATCGTTTCAGTGTGAGGTCGCTACCGAGCGGTACGTCAGGGCGGCAGTAGAAGTGTTGGGCTGTGTGTCTACGCCACAGTCTGCGTCGCGCGTGTCGCCGCCCGCCCAAAGCTCGCTGACACTTTACGCGAAAACTTATTTATTTAAATTAAAAGCGGAAAAAAGTGTTTAACTCTTTAAGTATAATAACTAATAATAAGCAAATTCTAAATTGCTTTTGTGTTC
This sequence comes from Papilio ambrax, assembly GCA_018231605.1. NCBI lineage: Eukaryota > Metazoa > Arthropoda > Insecta > Lepidoptera > Papilionidae > Papilio > Papilio ambrax. Next base: position 12,159 of record DVQG01000439.1, read on the forward strand.
AATGATAAGATTTTTTTTAACAGCTGTCGAAATTATATTTAAAGTTTAATTCTTTTCATAAAGAAAACATGCGTGACAGTTTATGGAAATTTCAAATACTCATTTTCCTTTCGGAACTTGAACTAGATTGAAAACATCAAAAATAGTTTCAATTATTGTAATTGTCGCAAAAAAAAAACTTTTCGGACGAATATTAAAAAAATTGATCGTTTTTTCCAGAAGAGTATTGTGATAATATCAAACCTAAATTATGATTTTCTTTGACTTGAGATATTTGTAGATTTAAGTTTATGCTAATCTTGTGTTATAGACATAAAGATGAACAGGGAAATAATTGCCCGCTCATTGATGTCACGAAAGCTTCTCCTTCGTTAAATTGAGATTGTAAAAGACATCTTGAGACGAAAGCGATCTTAACTTCGCTATTCAACTAGTCTATTTCAAAAGAATTTATTATAAAATTCTTATTACTAGCTGCTTCTCGCGTCTTCGTCTGCGTTAAATAAAAAAATAAAAAAGCATGGCCTATGTTACTCTCTAATAACGTTGCTTTTTAATGGTGAAAGAATTTTTGAAATCGGCCCACTAGTTTTTGGATTATTTCAATACATACAAAAATCCAAAAATACTAATCTTTCCTCTTTCCAATATTAGTATAGATATAGACTGCGAAGTATTACTAAACAGATTCAATTTTAAATTGTAAGTCACATTCTTTTTAAATTCTGTGTTGGAAGTACAACTCCGTAATATCTTAATTAAGACGGATGAAAGGGTCAATTAAAATTTCAAGCACGTGCTGAATAAAAAATAGTGTTTTTTGTCCGGTACGTTCCGCGCCAACTCTAAAGGTTTAATGTTCTTTACAGAGCTATAATTATAGCAGTAAAGTGAGAACACAATAAGATTAATTAGATGTTTCAGCTCAGCAAAGTCACATTTTGACGCTAAAACAGTGAAAAACCAGTTAAGTATTTGACTACTGTTAATTCGTCTAAAATTACTTTTTGCCTTTTCTCGTGTCTGCTATTGATCGAATATATATTACAAAGAAAGTTTTATTGTGTAAAATACCATGAATTTATCAGTAGAAATGTGTACGAATCAAGAAATACAAAATATTGTTTTAAACATCGCGGACGCTCGAACGTCGGAAACAATAACAAAACTTTACATAAACGAACTACAGAACAATACGAAGTATAGGTATTTTATTAAAACGTTTCAATTAATAGACTTTATTTTAACTTTGATTCAACATAAAATTATAGTGAACCGTATTTTTATTGGAAACATAAAGTATGAGAGATAAGAAAAAATATTTTTACTACCAAATACTAAGATACTTGGTATTCATATAACATAAATATAATTATTTCAGTTCATGAAATAAATTATATTACAGTTCTCAGAATTGGTTCGTAATTGAATAATCGACCAATGAGTTATCGACTTGTCCAATTTCTTTCCAATTTATTCACTCGTCTTGGTTTTCAGTTAATAATCTCGTAGTATCTCAGTTGTTTAAAACGTGAAATTTTTAACAAAACACTTATTAACAAAGTTCTAACTGCTCTCTTTGTCTTTGAAAAACTAACAAAACTGCATGTGTTATTAATTACAAAACGAATTAAGCGTCACTAAATTACGTTAAGATTTTGATGAAATTCTAAGTACCTACCATAAGTAGTTTGCCTATTTTAAGCTTCCAATTCATTTTTATTTATATCTGAATAGACTAATCAATTACTCTCAGTCGAAGTCCCTGAAGACTGTTTCTTTACTTTCATCGCTATCGTCGATTCATATTTCATTTTTATAAAATAAAAAAGCAGTAATTACAAGAAACTGTAATCTTTAAAACACAGCTCATTTCTTTGCTATGGGAACTTTAAATGTTTATATTAATTTTATAATATGAAATCAAAACATAGTATCAACATATCGTGGGTTGCTATTGACCATGTTTTAGTTCGGGATTTCGGCTCTGGCAACCCTAACATAATATTATTAGTTACTAGCTTTCGCTCGCGACTCCTTCCGTGTGAGATTTAAAAAAAAACAAAAGCAAATCACCTAAGTATTCTTCAAGACTATCATCTACATCTATACCAAATTTCATCGAAATCCGTTCAACCGTTTTGACTACAAACTCTAACAAACATCCATCCATCTAAACTTTAGGATTTATGTACGTATAATATTAGTATGAAGTAAGATAAGGTAGCCGTGAACATTTTTATTTACTGAAAAACCGAAACCAAAACGCGCTCTTTTTACTATAACTTCAAATAAGTATAGTCTCTAAGAAGTCATCATTGTATTTCAATTCTTAGATGTACTCGTAGATATCGTGCACGAAAATGGCAAAAAATCTGTGCTATCATTAATTTCATTTAGGGTTGTGCGGTCCCCGTCGCTCCCACACCGTGCAGGGTAACATAAAGGCCGTGCTTTAATCTAGTATATGGTGTATGACGTCACACATGGTGCCCCAGATATCGCCACTCCCAGCTCCCAGCGCCCAGCGCCGCGCCCTGTGCGCCCGGTGCGGGCTATTCTCGGTTTGTTATCTAGCAAACACGATCTTATCTTCGTGGGAACGTCTGATATCTTAACTTGGGGAGTATTCGTGGGTTGGTTATAGAAGTATTTTGTAACTTTTTGTATACA
>DVQG01000440.1:0-14818 GCA_018231605.1 Papilio ambrax
TGATGTATTTATGATGTATTTATTTTGTAAATAAAAATGTATATCTTGTATATTTGTATGTATATTGTTTTTAGACATTTATTTTTGTATAAGTCAAGGTAAAGAATTGTATAAGAAATCATATAAATAGTGTAAAAGAGATAAAAGGTCATGTATAATTATTAAAAAATTTAGACTTTCAGAATAGCTTATTGCATACTTCCTTATTTGGATAGATTTTAAGATCCTGAAGTTTCTAAAAAACAATGATTCCATATTCAATATTTCATTACGATGTTATTCAAAATTGTTCTTACTTAATTAACAATTCTGAAATTGTCGACGTATTAATTATTAAAATGTCCAGAAACATCACAAAAACATCACAATCTCTAATAACAATCTTGTTTAATAAGATGTTATATACTAGATGAAATTATGTAATATATAGATGTAAGAAGTTGCTGTTTATATTTTTATTGATTTAATGACTTACTCACTATACTATATTTTAAAGTAGTTTAATATATTCCTAGAATCAGCCATTAACAAGTTTAGTTTTATCTAAACAAAGTTATAGTAAGGTGATTTCTAGTGTAGAACATATTTTAAACTATGACTTTAAATAATTGAAATCAAAGTAATGTTTCATTGCTGCAATTTAATTTTACTCTCATTACAATAGGTTAGGGTACTTGATGTTATGTATTTCTAATAGTAATGTAAATTTCCTTTCATTGAAAAACGCAACGGCAGATGACGTTATTATTGTTTACCAAAAATCATATAAACCGTATATGTAAATGTTAATTTTTGATGTTTTTCTTTATTTTTAACAATTTAAATTATTACTTTAAATGTAATTTGAACGCCGAGGTAACGAGTTGTATATTTTATTATTGACGCACTGGCGTGGGATATGTAAAGTTGTAAATTTAATTTTTAAAAGTAACAATTAAGAAAAAAACATATATCGGATATCAGTGATATTATTATTATTTAAACTTGTATTTAAATTAGTATTTATGAATATTACATTGGTTATACGCTGCCTATATGTTGGTTAATAAAGTGTTTAAAAAAGAAAGTGTCTTAAATTGCCTTTTTTCAATCCCTCGTGCTCTTTCTCCTATAGTTTAGGATAATTAACAAATATTTGGTGTTTTATAAGTTATTCTAATAAAACATTGCATTAAAACACTATGAGTAAACATGTTGAAATCATCAGTAACTTACGAGTGTGAGTCATTGGTATTGGGGGTAAAAGAATATTATTCAAACTGGATGAGTAAAAGATCTGATATTTGGGAAATTAATAATATAATAAAAATAAAACATGCCATGGGTTCAATTCACTTGTTACCTAGATATCCAGTCATAGATTGCGAAAGCTTCAAGTTGTCTCGTTCGCTATCTAGTGGATCTGTAGTCTATTGGCTTAAAATTATCAAAAATAAACATATAAATATGTATTTACCGCTGTCCGTTTAGAAAAGATGTAGAATCGGAAATAAAAGTGATTTATATGTATGTATTACATGCCGTACGTATAGTTGATTCCTATCCGATCTCTATATCCGTAGCAGCAGCACGCCAGTGAGAAGCGAGCCGCGGTGAGGAACAAACGAGTCTCTCGACGTCTGAATCGCGTTCTCCCACTCGTTACATGTTATAACTTTTAATTCATTTAAAAATTTATTATTAAAATTCAATAAAAAATAGTCGGTGTTTTTTCAAATAATGTTTTAAATATCGTTTAATTTATTTTTCTTATTGGAACACTGTGACAAAAATTTTAAAAATGATGATGGCCAGTGCGAAGTTGGTGCGGGAGTGCAGCTCGGAGTTGAGTTCCGACGTGCGCTCCCTGTCCGTAGCCTCCTCCTCCGAGGAACAGGAGTCCACCACGGCCACGGAGTCAGATTATTCTGAAGAGGAAAAAGAATACGAATTGGATGATTTGCAGATTTTAAAAACTATAGGTAAGATATTTTATTGTTTATCTAAGTTTACAAAAATAGTGTAAACACTGATACTAATTTTGAGTGTACCTTTTTTATACTTTGAATTTGTGTTAACAGTAATTTTTTTACGGAAAACGTAACTAGTACTCTTTTGTGAATCCCAACATTTCTAATTAAAATTGAAATAGATAAAAATTATATTTTAATCTTGCAGGAATAACGTTGTATCTTAAAGAATAAACTGACAACTCACCTTCCGTTTGTACTGTATTTGATTTGTGATATACCCACTTAGATGACGAAGTTTCTACCATTTAACTGGTAGTATAACAAACGTTAGATGCTAGAATGTCAGGACGTGTAGAATGTCTCATGTGCTACAAATTGTATCTAGTATATTGTAACAAAATCCTCATAGTTCTTTTGACTGTCTCCTGAAATCAACTTTATCATTTCTACGTGCTATTTATTAGCAGTTTTAGCGACGAGAAAGTTCAGTTTTTAACACATTTTAAGTAAATAATTCGCACTTATGTGTTAATAGCCAAATTCCAATATCTGAATTTTACTATCTAATATACTTTCGAAAGAATTTAGTCTTAATTAGTGGCTATATTAAATTAATAGCAGATTGTAAATGTATATGATTTCGGTACATCGAAAATTAACTTATAAAAAAGGAATAATATTAATAAGTATTTGGGACATCTAGAGATGTACATAATTCGAAAAACATTTTATGTGCAACCAAACTTAGCATAATATATTTTTAGAGTACAAGTTATATGTACATTACAAGGAAATTAAAAATTAGCAGTAATTACTTACTGCTTATAAATGTACTGTTTAAATAATATATAGCTTTAAGAAAAGGCAAAAGTTAAATAAGTGTTTTTTTTTATTTCTGTGGGGACCCGATAATATTTACGTATTGTGAGTTAAAGGGAAAGGAGATGTCTTAATTTTTAAAAGATGGATAAAAAATAGCTCATTTACATACGTTGATGCAAGTGAAAGTGTTCGCTGTATAGAGAATTGGATTTATATGTTAATACTATTATTCTATATACTTAGATAAAGTACGCTATAGTACATAATCCTATTAGTCCATAATGTCTTTCTATGAAGAGCGACAATCTTACTACAAAGAACTTTCATATTTATACGTAAGTATTAGAACAGAGTACTTAGAATAACATTTCGCGAAATATAAATGTACATGCAGCCTTTGACCCAGTAACATAGCAGATATGGGCCAAGGGCGATCGAACTTGTGCCTATCTACAATACGAACCCGGTCGCGATTCCCCCTGCAGCTGATAGCTGCTAAATATGACAATATCGTCAGTATTTGATGGTGAAAAATTCACCTTTTTTGTCACTTAATAAATATCATTTAAAGGGCGAATTCTTAACCTTAAAATCAGAGGAAGTTATTAAACATTTCGTATTTAAGTATGAAACATTGTGGTCATATACGTAGATTCTATTCTGTTTTAATTGGTATAATAAAACGTGATGCATCTGTAACATATAGGATCTTTTTTGCAATATGAACTAGGATCATAAATCGTTCTTGATTTTTTCGATAGCAGCTTAATGTCATCTTGTATCGGCGAAAGTAAGCGACTAGAAAAAAGTAAGTATTATAAATGCAAAAGAGAGTATACAATGTATCTAATGTCGTAGGTTATTTTCGCGTAACCAGATTGTTGGACTTGAAACGGTTATTTACGCGACATGATTTGAATAAAACAGCTTTTTAAACAATCTCGCTCGCATTTCACTTTCGATCTTTACGATAGATGTCAAATAACAAACAGAAAAGACACCTTAAATCTTCAAGATATTATTCAGGTAATAAACGTAACATTTTTTGCGAACTAAATAAATTAATAAATACTACGAATGGTAAATATTTAACTATTGGGTTAATGTCCGTTGTTTACCTAAGATTGTTCGGTTTTCGGTTGGGAAGTAGAGCAAAGTGCGTGTTACAGATAGACATGTATCCAGTATGTCCTCGCGTCGTCCTAGTTACGGTTGCAGTAGAAAGAGCAACAACCACATAATACCGTTGAAACCTATCTAGGTTTAACGTTTGTTTAAGAAAGTACTAAGTATCTTTGCTAATATTGTGATTAAACTATTCTGTCCACCTTATCTTTCTCGTCTAAATTATTACGTGTACGCTTGTAATATTTGGGTCAGCATGTGTTGAACAAACTGATAAACTCCCGCCCTAATGTGTTTTATCATTCAGACCGTTACACTCTAATTCCGCCTAATATTAATTGATTTTGTTTAGATATGCACGTACGGCGTAGTATGGCAATGGATTTTTTTAAATTGTAATATTGTTTCTAAAATAATTTAAAGTTTTCTCGCAGATGAGACAGTTATAAAGAAAATAAAGTAAAAAGCTTGCTTTACGACATGTATTCTTGGATAAAAAATATGGTAATAATTTAGATCGTAAATAACAGGCAAAAAGAGTACATCATACGAGTATAAGAATAGTGTTCTGAAAAGTGATAGCTCATACTATAAATCAAAACTGATATCGTTTTAAGATCCTTATCGTAACACCTTGTACTAGTTTTCGTTATTTGACATAGGTATAAAAAATACTGATTTAAAATTCACTAAAGAACCACTTATATACTAATTATTTTGCTACTTTACCTGCATTAAAATTCTTTGCATTACCTATCACATGTATGGAATAAATATTCTCCTTATAACATGATGTGGGACAACTATAACGATGTGAAATATTTTACTGACGGTACTGTTGATTATAATTATGTAGCAACTTGCGTGTACGGACATAGAAAAGAAAGCCAAGAAAAACAATGCGCGAGAGATTAGCGCCAGTGACCGATGGAACATTGTGACAGCGCTCTCCGCCCAAACCGGTACATGGCCGTCTTTGTCTTGGTTCCGCGTAAATATTAAACTTTATAGCGCTCTTGTACTATTTTCTTATTGTAATATGAAAATAAAATGACTTTATCACAAATATTAAGAACTTACAAGTGTATATTAGTCTATTTTCGAATCAACGATACAAACTATGTACAAAGCTATATAAAATGTTCGATTAGGTCAACTTGGAATTTAATGTAAATTATGTTAGCCGCTCCTTAATGTAAATGTTTATAGTGATACTAAACATTTAAGTTCAATATTGCGTTTGATTATACTGATATATAAATTCGAGTAATTTGTACACAACTTAATTATTAATAGTTTTTAGGATAATCAACAACTTACCGACGATTTGTGATAATTGGCGATGAGATTTTTTACATTATTTTTCATAGCTAGCTAGGTTAAGGTTAAAAAGTTTTTTATCAAGAAAGTCCAGATTTAACGGTGTTGTTGCCTTGACGGTCGGGTGCATCGTCTGCCGCGGATGCAACGCCCTTGGCCGCTTTCCACCATCTGCTAATCACTTATCTTTATTATTATTAATATCAAGAGTAAATGCGGGTTGTGAGGCCAGTCGGAATGCACTTTTTTAATTTCCTGGTATGAGAAAAGTCGATTGCCTGTGAGGATCTCATGTAAAGTTGAAATTCAGGATAGCAAGAGACATACCTATTTAATACTATGATGTAATTAAACGATCGTTGACACGTGTACAGAATAAGTAGGATAATCTTGTTTTGTTTACTGTTGTAAGTATTCTTTAGTTGTGTTAACTGTCTTGTTCGTAGTCTACGGTATAGAAAATAAATTACATTTGAAAGCAAGATGCATTGATAGATCTAAGACTGTAATAGACTTAATCGTGACATTTGTTTGATTATTCGTTTTCTCAACATTAGATATATGTGCGGTTACAGTTATGATTGCTTTTAATGTAGCCCACAAGGCTATTAACCTCCGAATGTGTAAACAGTAATAATTCCACATGTACTATACGGATCGCAGCAGGTTGCGTAACGAGCAGCTGCGCCGACGATTTACAAGATACGAATTACGATAGTGTCGGTGATGCGGGGCAGGGGAGGGGGAGGGGGAGAGACTTTCTCCTACGAGCGGTGCAACCGTGACATTGTATGTTTGTCTACACGACAGAATTTCGGACGTTTATTTCGGATACTCGGACCGCGACGTTCCGTTTCATTTATGTTGCTGCGACAATCGAAGTGCGTTATTTTTTCTTTTTTAGAGCATTGCCAATTAACGCTTATGAGACCATAAATATTTTTTAATGATACTCTTACCAAAAAAAAGTTTAAACTTGTGTTTCACATTTTTGTCTCTGTAGAATGACGCGTTTATATTTTTTATTTCGATGTAAAAACATAAACATTTTTCGCAACAAGTACAACGAGATACACTAGTATTGGTTATTGTTTAGTGAGGTGAGCTAACCGGTGGCTTAAATCCGGCCCTTCTCTTCTTATCTAAATATTTAGTCGAGCTAAAATAACCTGAATTTATTTGTAATGGTGAATGTTTTATAATATGGTTAAATAATTTAATTAAACCCTTTTAGTAAATTTTCATTGTAGAAAAAGTTAATTTTACACAATAAAACTGCGAAGATAACGAATTCGAAAGCCTGATATTGACACTAACGTCTGTCGGAGGAGGTTTAATGATCATCAACAGTAGTTTTTTAAGAGTCAGTCTATCAAATTCTTGTAAATTCTCAGATAACAATCCAACGTGTCAAACATGTGATGGAAATGTCGGCTTTTGTTACTTTATCTGATAGTGATGTCATTTTTAAGTTATCAGAGCCTTTATCAGCCAGTGGTGGGACAGGCCCTAAGTCTTTTAATTGGCAGAATGTAATATGTTTTCATTTATTTTGAGATTAAACTTTTCGAGTATTTTACTCTATTGCGTTATACGTAACTATACAAACTATTTTTTTTACTATCAGTATAACTTTTTCTTCGACTTTTCGCATTGTTGCAAGTATGTACGTAATTAGGAACTATCGCTCCTGAAGTCTATTTGCTACGAATAACTTAAAATAACATATCATTTGGATATATTGGATTTTCCAATTCCGGTTCGACCTATATAAAACTCTCATCGGAGAACTCCCACGATTCTAGGAAACACTCGATTGAGTAGGACAACTTGAACAAAACAAATCTTGCAATATACATATTTTAATTTTAAAATGAACTGTCATATTCATTTATATTTTTTCACCTATTTAACTTCTGGCCCGGGTCCTAACCAGTGTTTAAAAAGTGTTACATCATACTTCCTACTAATATTCTAAATACGAAAGTTAAGATTTAAATGGATGGATGGATGGATGGATTTGTTAGAGTTTGTAGCCTAATCGGCTGAAAAGCTTTTGATGAAATTTGTTACAAATGTAGAGGACAGTCAGAAAGAACACATAGGCTACTCACTTTTGTTTTTCTTTATTCCACGCGGACGAAGTCGCGGGCAAAATCTTGTTTTAAATAATAGTAAGAAGCGATTTGCAGTTAAAATTATATAACAAACGTGGATTATATGGGTATAGGTACGAAATAAGAATATTTACAATAGAAAATAATACATACACTTTTCTATTCAAAATAAACAAACATCAAATTGTACGATTCTGTAACGCCAAGAAAATCAAGATGTTATGATATTATTTTTCCGGGAACATTTTAGCTGTGAGTGAGCCCGAACGTATAAATAGCTCGTACATTATTTTATTGTTACATCACAAATGTACGTTAATTACGAAATACATACGGTTTTAACTCTATAGATCCAGACACACTTATTTAGTACGTTCGTTCTCTCCCGAAAACTGTTAGAAAAAGAAACAGAACACCTAGTCTGTTTTTTTTTAAGATTTTTTTGAGATAAAGGTGTTTACAGACTAGGACTACACCATTTTTATGTACAGGATGTTCAACTGCTCCAAACCGTAACATTTAATTTCGTAGGTTTGCCGGTACGTATGTATGTACCAGCAGCGCGGTAGCTATTTCAGTTCTATTTAATTGTTAAAAATGATTTATTCAACGTTTATTACTCAGAGTTATCTCTGGGCGGTTTTACGAGATGTTGTTGATTGTTTGACTGAGAAAACCGGTAAATTTAACATTGTTTTGAAAGATTAGTGTATCGCTGGCTGCCAACACGTGCCTTCTCGCGGATCTCCTCTGCAAATAGTATAACTTTTGGAGGATTTATCAAATATCTAGAATCTAATTTTGTTGATTACCTGTCATTTTTTGACAGGGTGTAATCCACTTTCAGTGTTTTAAATAAAATAAATTTGCTGAGCTTTAACATTTAATAAATGAAATGGAACAAAAACATAACGGAAAAGCTTTAACAATTTTGAATCTTTTACGAATGAATATAAAAGCGATTTACACTAACCAAATTGATATTAAATTTTAAATATAATGGTATAACGTGTCTGTACTAAGAAATTTATATCACATTGCGAGGGATTATGAAAATGACCATAGCACACTTATTAAATGACTCTAATTTAAATAAATAGGGCAGTAAATTGTTGGCATAATACGTATACAATTAGAAGAAGGCGGGCGTAATTTGCTGAAACCGGTTGCACGCAAGACTGTTTTAGCCAACACTGATTTAATTTCTATATGTATAACGTGTTTTTTAAACACGAAAATATATTTTTGTTGAATTCTAAAGATTGTAATTTTCCTAAAGAGTTTTCTTAGAAAATATTGGATACATTTTCCAGGAAGAAAAAACGCAATCCAAAACCCATAGATTATCAATTCACGCCTTTCTTTGTCGTGGGTACCTGGTATACATTATGTGCTAGAAGTAAATATGATTTCAATTATGCGACGGCAAACGGCAAAGATTTGTATTTCGATTATGCTACGGATATTATAAAAAATAAAGTTATCAGAATGATGATATCAAATTAGGTCAATAAATAAATATAAATGAAACAAAGTAATCATTGATGTAGATTTAGATAATAAAATTATTATTGATTCACGCGAACAATGTTTTAAATCGTTTATCTGAAAACCAGTTTTATCTGTTTAATCGTTGGCAGTTGAGACTATGAAAGTGTTTAAACTGGAAATACATTTTTAATATGGCGTCTGGTGGACAAACATTATAAATTTTCCACAACTTTTACTTTTCACCAGCGTATTATGTAAGGAAAGTAATAAATCAAACGTATGTTATGCAAATGTAGATGATAAAATATGGAGAAAAAATATTAGGTACGCGTTGTGGATGAGATCACATTTTTTGTACGCGTACCTTTATATTTCTACTATGTATGAAAGTTCACACTAAAGTACCTAAAAGAAATCTAATCGGTAGGAGGGAAGGGACAATTAGGGCATATTACCTGCAAGCTTTGTAGATTCATTCTCTCAAATAAATTTTAAGCAATTTTCAATAAATACAACTCGTGTTTTTATACGACAGCGTAGACGTATTCTAAACACGTCTATTTGTCGAGACGCCCTTCTATACATGATTATCAGGCAGCCGACGAACGCGAAATAAAGTTTAAACGAGTGAAATTTATGTGCGACCGGGGAAATTCAAAATAAATACGCAACATCCACTGATTTCTACTGTTTGTTGGAGTCCGATAGAGACGAAAGATGCGTTGGATATTGTCCAACGATTGCAAAATTTTACTATAATCCTTGACACGGCCTGCGGCGAGTTACACTATATGAGATTATTTTTTTTTGTAAACTTATTTAATGTTAAATGTATATTTGGGAATTAAATACATAAATATAGTTTAATAAACTCCCACATGTTAACCACAGGTAGTAATTATTCCCACAATCTATTCTAGTCATCAATCATGCATTGAATTGTATGGTAACAATTTTGTAAATATTAAAAACAGGTGACTTCTATATTGTACTGTAATGTATTGATTTTCGTGTTACTCATAATTTAAATTAATTTCGACAATTTTTATTTTAAACACACAATTGTAAAATCATATTAATAGTTTCACATTAATAATTTGTCATTTGTATGTTAACGCCGTTTTGTTTATTGTAGCAATATGTCGGGTTTCTGTTTGAAGTTTCTTGTATAAACTAAGGCACGACGTTACTACGAATACTGTTTTTACAACAGATTAAATAAAATAATTCAAAAAAACACGACTGTTAGATTGTATATTATTTTAGATGAGTCTGTTTTATTCAAAATATAATATAGTGAGGAATTATTTATAATTTAGAATATTTTCGTGGTTAAAGTCATTGGCGTTAGGTTCAAGGCTACTTCGTTATAATTTTTTAAGCTAAGGAAAACTTTACAATCTCCTATGACTAAGAATAAACGTTTGAATAATATCATGGGTAAAATTATTAGTTAATTACTAAGACAATTAAAATCACAGAGCTATTAAGGTATCGAAATGTTCCATTTGTAATAATTGTATACAGGTAAGTTGTAAAGCTCATTATGATTTACGATATCGCGAATCGAGCGCTAACAGCCGGCTTTGTATTCCGATCGTGTATTGTTTATTATTAATTCAACCATTATACGTCATTGACAATCCGATTGTGAATACTATTAATAAATGTTGCAAATTAATATCTATTAGTGTAAAGGATTATTTATGTGAAACATACAGACGATTGTAAATAGGCTTAAATGTTTATACCAAGCTTTAAGATAATAATAATTTCTTGTAGACTGAATGAACATTTAAATAGTAACTGGCAAATAATAAGTCTCCATGGCTGATGGTTAAAGGTGAATGCAAAAGTGATAACTTTGTCGATAAGAGACACTGCACATGTATTAAATAGTATCTCCAGCCATTGACATCGTCAGGACTATAGAGATTACAACAATAAGATATGTAATGCTTTGATCTCACCCGAATGGATAATATCGTGTCAATAGGTATTAAAAAATTCTTATACTACTTTAGATCTTTGGTGTTTTAGTTCGATGTGCAATATAACTTACTACCTTTTGCTGGACTTCGTCCACGTAGAATTGAATAATGGGTAAAAAACGAATTATATAGCTTACGAGTATGTTACTCACAGACAAGGTAGCTTTTTAATGGTGAAAGAAGCACTGTAAAGAAAGTAATATTGTTAGCCTAATGAGACAACTCATGATAATTGCTGTGATTGTACAATCAATTCGGTGACAAGAGTAGCTAAACAAAACTTTGAATTCGCATTATTTATTTGTTTAAGTTACATATGTATTACACTTATATCTAAGGTTTATCGAAGGTGAAGATAGTAAATTCAAAATTTACCGAATTCGAGAGCAAGTAAGTCTTTAAGTCGATAGGATAACTCTTATCATGTGCAAATATAGATTGTTATTTGTAAATCTATTTATCAGCACTTAAACCCCCAAGAGCTGGGCTAAATTTGGCAATATACTTTTTTAAATTGGTCTCCTGAACGTTTCGTAGCATTACACAGGGTTCTTTGTTTCCAATTGTCTCAACGTTGCAAGCTTGCTATATCGCAAATATCTTAACCTTGGTTCGACCACCTTTCTTATCCAAGGAATTTAGTTGGGCTTTAGATGTAAATGGTATTACGTTAAACATTTACGTACCAAGACTTGGATACTAAAAGTTTATATGTCGAAGTAGCAATATAAAATGATTTAATATTTTACAAAACTTCTGCTTTAACTCACGTAAAATATGTTGAAGAATTTAAGACTTCTAACATAACATTTTCTTTTTAACTTTTGGCAATCTGCGGTAGTAAATCAAGGCATAAATCATAGAGTCATAATCATTTGACTACACCGTCTACTGAATCTTAATAGTCAATTTTTAGTATAATGCAGTTGAGTGTTCAGTAACTTCCTAGATTTATTTGTTCTATTATGTCCTATGTTATATTATTATGCCATTTTAAGTTTTATTACAGAGCAAAAAATTGTCTTGAGAAAATTCAAATAATTTCGACATTAAATCTATAACTTTGGCAACGAAGTAAGTCGCTAACTACTGAGCCATTACTGTTTACGAAACTAACTTTATTTTTTTATTCGTCAGATTCTATAGCAGTTAGATTTAATTGCATTGTGTTATATGATTTAGTTTGTTACTTAATTTAAGTCATGGTTGTATGATTGCTAGAGGAGACAGGCCGTGACCGAAACCTTACAACAATGTTTGAAGATTTTAAAACGGCTAGGGTTTTAAAACATTGTGTCCTTCAACTGTGTCTATGTAACTGGGAGTTAATCATTCCATTACATTTATTATAAATGTAGAACAAGGCTTCGGTTGTAAAGAGCTTTTAGTATTAAATGAAACTAAAATATATCGCAGGCAGTTAACGCGTGTCTTGTATTTTTAAATATTTGGGTTTATTATACTCGTAAAGTTACTCATCGCTCATAATTAGATGTTACAACATGGAATAAAACGTAATAGTAAGAAAGATATAAATTAGTTCTTAAATAAGTATTATTTGTTATTTTAAAACTCAAACATGTACGTACTTAATCTGTAAAAAACATATTGCGAATGTAATTCAGGAAGGCCTTTTATTTATATTACAATTTTTTCTTTTTCTATAATATTTAGTTATCGTGATTTTTGCATGATTATTTCTTTCATTTTCTTGCATATTCATTACGAATTCGCCGCCGATATAAATGTGAACGAACTTTTTATGGTGTTAAATACGTGACTTAATTAGGTTTCGTGACATTCAAATTGATTGTTAACGTTCGATGTCAACAATACTCGTATAATGAGACCATTTAATACGATAAAACTGAGTCGAATCGCTCGATCGTGCGTGGATGCGGCTTGCGGACAATATTTTGTTTTTATTATGATGTTTATAAAAAACTTACTATATAAATAGATGTTATAAAAAGTTTAAAATAACCACATTCACTACTGAGATTAATAATTTTGACTATAATATAATACATTTCAACGTTTTTTCATATGTTACCTGACTGTCACTATAGGAGTTTGCCTTAGATAGTATACAAATTCACTAATTCTAACATGCAAAAATCACGTTTTCGATGCAATTGTTTTTAAGATATGCTATGGAAAAGATGCCGTCGATTGAGGTTTAACAGCTATAAATTAGAAACACGATATTGTTGTTTAAAACAACTGAAAACAATAAAAATCTGGGAGCCTTTGTAAATACTGAGTAAAGAGAACATTTAAAATTTATTTGTTTTTTTGTAAAACGTAAATATCAAAGTGTAATGCGTAATCGAAGTGCCGTCGTGACGTAAACGGCGCGAACCAGTCGAAGTGCGTTATGTTTACATCAGTGAAAGTGGTCGAACCGGTGACCGATGCGACTTTGCTTTTGGTCACAGTGTATATGAGCCAGTAGACTAATTCAGCCAGTTTTACTGTTATTAGCTAGCGTGGGCAGTGATGATGAGCTCACGCGCTAATCATGTTATTTTAAAAATGTTGATTGATGTAAATAAAAAAAAAACATATTCGCCATATCATGTATTGCTTCTATGTATGTTTATGTACATGTTTGCTCCCGATCGTTGTTCAATCCTAATTATACATATTTTAATATGGAAGACTGTAACTTGATTTCTTGCTAATTTATAAAAGTTGTGAAAAATTTCGCAAATTATTTTGTTTCTTATTACGTCACTGTACGAGTAAATAGTTAGAATGTTTCCGCTTGCTGAAGACGTATTCAGCAAGCGGAAACATTCTAAGCGATGCCTTTTTGCGTGTGAAATGTGCTCATCCAAAGTCCGGTTGTGCTGAGTGGCCGGCGGTCATTGAACGAACGCCCACATTGTGTTGTTTGATTTATAATATTCCCTCTTTGAGTGAAGGCTTTATAACTGAAACGTTTTCCCTCTCAAGTGATACATACATGTGTAACGAATGTTCATTGCGTGTTTGAAGGGATATGTAATTAACTATATTTCCAGTACCAGCGAATATTCGCTAATTTAATTAAAGTTATTACTTTTATATTAGTCTTATGAAATGACATATGAAGTCGGTGGCCGCCAGTGTTGGTAAGGCGATCACTGCGGGCCACCTGACTTGCGCAACGGGACGTAGAAATAAATTTACCCGCTGTAGACTTACGAAACCCTCGCGCGTCACACGCCACCTCGGATTAACAAGTGTTGCTAGAAATACAAACAAATTAATTGGGTTTAGGTCAAGAGGCTTATGTTTGTAATGGAATTGAACGGGTTTGTATATGAACTGTTTTGTACATGCTGTAAGGATTGAAGGTATTTGAATTCAAATATTATAGATCGTAAATTTATAAATCAGACTTTAATTATTCAATTAAAACACAAATCAAATATAGCTATAATTCAAAACGAAGATACCATCACTTTTATTTTAATAAAATGCTGAAAGCTCAATTGACTACAACGAGATAGTTAAATTTCAACTAAATTAATTGTAGTGGGTTAGTTTTCCACAATAACGACAGGCGAGTATTTTTCTAGTGAGGAATGTTTTAATTGGTTTTCCTAAGAACGAATAATCTCTTGTAATCGATTGTTGTTTTAACTGAAGACCTTCGCCCTTCCGTGAGTTGTTTATGAGTATCATTATTTTTAAATCGAACTAAGGTTTTTAAATAACGATAGCTGGCGATCTTGACTATTTGTTATTACAAGATACGTACTCTTAGAAGTACAGTTGTTAATTTTTAGTAGAAGAACGTAATAGAGTACGCGAGTGTCCGAAAATATGTTTCATTTATAATTTTCCAAAGTTTTAATACGAGGAGGAATAAAAGCTGTGAGAAGAAGAGTTTCTTCTCGTTTCCTTTTGTTCGTAAATGAATTAAACAGTATGTCGCTGTTTCGGTCATTTCACATTCCTTATGCTGGATTGTTGAAGTTTCCACTTATACCTAGTAATTCATAAGTGTTAG
>DVQG01000441.1:0-14805 GCA_018231605.1 Papilio ambrax
TGACACATAGTTACCGCCTAGCGTTTTCGCGTCCGTGCGAACGCTCGCTAAAGGAGCGAACAACTTGCAAACAACCTACTTTCCGTTAAGAGCCTTTGTATGTGTCACCGGTAAATCGTTGACATCGCCCGTTTGTAATTTGCCTAGGAAAATCGTAAATATACACGGAAAATTGCATTATGGATTGTATTCACAAATTGACGTTTAAAGTTGTATTTCGATTTTTTTTTTAATTTAAGCTATCTTTTTCTAAATAGTCGTATAACGTATGACGCTCCAGCGGATACCGATATCGGTTCAATATATATATTTCGAGTATATCACTTGACAAATTGCTGAAATATAAATTATCAATTAGTGAATGAATTCGGACTATGTAATTTTCTGAATCGTAAAAATTTGTCGGGCCACGTTCCAAACGAGCGGTGTTCATAATTTTACGGTAACATATATATTTAAAAAGTCACGTACGTGCAAAGTGAAGAGGTTTAATATTCAACAAAATTTAAAAAGAATACAAGCATTTCCCGTTTTTTAATATTCCTTTCATTTTAGTATTGTGTATGCAAAACACGGTTTCTTCATTAAAAATTGTGTACGGATATTTTTATGTTCTAAAAATGAGCACGCATTCTATTAAGAAATAAGAAAGCATATTTCGTTTTTTTCTAGACATTTACGTGTTTGCAAACAGAATAGATTTCACAACACATTCTATCTAAACTAATTTCCTTATCCAATGTAGAAAGTTAAGCTTCAAAATTGAATTGAAAATAATTCAATCATTTTGAAATAAACGTTATTAAACGAACGCATTGGTAACTCAGCGGTCAGGCGAGAGCGAATGCCACTAAATTTCAGTCAGTGACGAAACCCATTAATTGCAATTTAAAACGTCACTTTACCGAGAACTCGATAATGAAAAATGTAGAAGCTAAACTAAGTATTTTAAGAATATCGTTAATATTTTTATCTCAAACAACCGTTGCAATTTTATAGAGTTTTTTTTTTCATTGTTATGGTAACACTCGTAAGTCAAATTGAAATAATTCAAGATTGTGTTTGTCAATTGTTTTTATATTTTTGCAAAGGTGTTTAGGCAGTGGAAATAAAAAATACTTAGACATATGTATGTACATTTAGCTTACAAACTTTATTTTAATTTCGCGGTGCTATGAGAATGTGTGAAGACATAAAATGTGGAACACATTATTTAAACCAACAAATTGTAAGCCAGGTGTTGAATAAGGAAAATTTGTTTTCAGATTTAAACGTTTTAATTTATTTTTGGTTTACTATATTGGGTTATTTATGTTTGTCGTAAGGTGTAAGCTCATTATTCATTTATTCAACATTTCAACAATAAAAATCACACTAGTATTGTAAATGCTAAACGGATTTCAATGAAATTTAGTATAGATAGAGGATAGTCTGGAAGAACAAATAGGCTACTTGCTCACTTTTGTTTTTTTTAATTTCACGCGGACGGAGTCGCGGACGACAGCTAGTAGGATATAATTGAAAAAAGTAGACTGGCTGTAGACAAGAAAAGTTCGATTATGAATGGCGGGCAGACTGATGCTCAAGAGAGGTCTTGTATTGAAAAAATATGTTTCTTTTCAGTGTATAAGTGCTAATTTAACTGTATTTCGCTGAAACCCTTTTATAGCGCTAGGAAAACAAAAAAAAATGAATACCTAAAATTCATTTTCCACAAGAATTTCATTATTCTCTGACTGCTTATTGATATGGAAGGCGGTTCTGTGGCACGCTTTATTAAGACATCGTAAAATGTGAGGCACATTCTTGAACGCGACAATATGTAGGCCATTCCAGTGGCTCCACTACAGAGAAATGGCTTCCCAATTTACACGGAATGTTTTAAATGAAATATTAATATATTAAGTAATTGTAATAAATATGTAGTTCTTCTTTCTTTTTTTTATTTCGTGGAAAACTTTATTTATTTAATTTATACTTTTGCACAAATAATACAACAGGAATATGAAACTAAGTTATTACTAGATTTGAGCAAGGGCGGCAATATTCGTGTAGCAATATTTTGTTTTTGAGTAATAAAGTACCATAATAGTAATATTGTATTCCTGTAAAACAGTGGCATAAAAACATTTTTTTTAATCTCCGAGACATTGAGTTTGACGGGACTTTCACTGGAACCCTTCAGTAGAGATGCCATTTATTCTAATGATTATGGTGTAATTATGGTCGGGCACATTGTAGGTTTTTTTATTCTGCCATGTTGAAATAGCTGCCGACCGATATTTCCGAAACTACTGGATCGATTTTGGCGACATTTTGATAAGGTAGTTGATACAGTCAGAAACATTATAAACGCCAATTTTTAATTACTCGGCAACGAAGTTTGCGAGCGACCGCGAATGATATAAGTTAAATTTACAAATAGAAATACCCGCGCACAAACACCATAATCGTTGTTATGTAAATTTTGTTTAACAGCAAAGAAGGATTATCATGATTTAAGCCTTAATTCAAAAGCTTTAAGCCATTAACAGAATAGAAGCTACGCACGTGGCGCGCCAACACTTATCCCGTAAGCGTACTTAGCACGAATACGTTTGCATTTGAAGCAATATCGGATATTGCGAGCCGTTTCAAACGCTACAACGCTGCCCCAATAGAATATCCCTATGTGTGTATTTCGAAATTCAGACGAGATTACTTTGTCTAACACCGCTACAACTATGAACTAAGATAAGCTTCTGTTAATTTTGATAACTATCCACCTATCAGTCAAGACAAAATCAGCTTGTGTTTAATAATAATTTCAGAGTAAGTAATTCAAACCCAGACACATGCCATCTCATTCAATCTACTTGAAAACAACGGAATAACAACAGAGTAAGAATAAAACAGTGAATACTCATGGACAAGTCCAACTAAAGCGTCTCCTTCTCCGTCAATTAAGAGTAGGTAACGCATCTGCTATTGCGGATTTCTATGGGCAGCGGTCGCTAAGCCATTTCGGCGGTTTCAGGTTGCCGCTTGTTCTTTTGCCACCTTACATTATTAAAAAAAAACTAAACCGTTACTCAGACAAGGCTAATTAAAAGAGGCAAGGTTCTAATTGTAAAACCGTAACTGGTGTTGCATCTACTTCGGAATTCTCCCCTAGCCTGTTGACCGTAATACCTTTAAGCAGCGTTTACATTGCGAAGTAGGCCAGCCTGTGTTTGAAGTGCTGGAAAGATTTCCATGCTTTTATGATAATATTTATTTTCTTTTATTTGAATGCCTTACTGTGTAAATAGCTTGTCAGTCGTCTTTGCAAGTATACTTAGTGTGTTTTTTTAATTAAACTACAATGACAAATAATAAGAATTTATTTTCCTCCGTCAGTGGGCTTATGGAAACAGGTTTACATTTCAGAATAAAATAACAATAAAAAAACTTACAACCCACCGCAGGATGTAATTTATCAAATCCTTTACTCAACCAGAATAAATTGTTGAAACTTTCAAACGAAATTGTTTCAACATAATGTATTAGTTTGAATCGGAACGAACCGTTATAATTTCAACTAGCACCGCGCTCTTATTCCCTCGTGGCTAAAAACGCTACAAAACAAACTATTGTTTTTCGCTTTAAATCCCTTAATACCACTACTGGAAGTTGATAACCAATTTTTAAACAATAAAAATCTTTTCCATAAGCTTCACTAAATTATTTGAAATACCTTTTTTTGTTTACGATTTTATTAATTTGTTTCTTATAGTGACCATATTATTGGTTTAAGCGGCTTTAATTATACGTGTGTTCAATTTTAAAATTGTATTCAATACGAACAAGTAAAACATTTTGTAAAGCAGCATGGCAAAGGCTAGATTTGTTTTAGTTAATTGTATTAGATCTCAGCAAGTTGGCATCACACCAATCGTAAAAAGACTGGCCAGCAACTTTAGACATGCGGATTTGAAAAAAAAAAACATTGTAATTATTTTACAGTTATTTCTTACTTCTTTCTGTAAATTTAAGTGATTGATAATTTCCAGTTATACGTTAAAATCTTCTTTTAAATTCTATCGTACACATAACGTAGTTAATTCTTTAACAATTTAGTGATAACTTTTAACAATGTTCTGGCTAACTTTGCAACTGATCTGATACATTAAAATTCGTACATGCATGAACGCAGTCAATTAGTGACTACATATGTCTCTATGCTAGCTGTAATTGGACAAACTTTGATATTCAAATATCTACAATCACACCTGGGCTCGGTTTCAATCTGCATTAATTTAGGCAAGGAAATTGTCAGCGGAACTTATTACGTTCATCTAATAACGTCGTCGATTTACTTTATACATATGTAAGTAAGCTTGGGATCTTATAAGCTTAGATATTGATCCCTTTAATATGAATAGTCTTTCTTGTCCGTATAAAATACAGTTCTTTGTTTACCAGAAATACTTTCGTGTAAAGATACACTAGTACTATGCAACTATGCATAAAAATGTATTGAGATCTGCCGATCAATGTTTGCTCAGTGAAACGATTCATTCGGATTGAACTAACAATACAGGAAACGCTGTTTAATATACTGAAAATGTGATTCTAAATATATACTGTGGATTAAAATGCTTAGTACTAATTTTTTTAATGCCAATCTTTATTTAATATTTGATTTAAATAGTTTAGCGTCTATGACAATGATCTTTTGGTTAAAATACGTTTAGAAAATCTTTCCTGAATAATTTTCTTAAAGCAGTTGAATGGTATGCTTGTGTTAACAACTTCATAGCTTATCTGCGTCTCATCGTCTCCTGCCGTGATATATGATTTCTACCTACGTAAATCTACTACATAAATGACAAATTAAA
Source organism: Papilio ambrax (assembly GCA_018231605.1). Lineage (NCBI taxonomy): Eukaryota > Metazoa > Arthropoda > Insecta > Lepidoptera > Papilionidae > Papilio > Papilio ambrax. The sequence continues at coordinate 4,860 of DVQG01000441.1, forward strand.
TCGTTGACAATAAAAACATTTTAACGTTATTTGGTGTTCTTGAATTCCTTACAGATTCCTTTTACTTTAACTTCTACATAGAACGTCGTTAGTTTTAATGATACACAACAGCACTTTTACCTTACGTTTGCAAAGTATGTAAGAGTACTTACGTAGCCTCGCTCGAAAGTGTTTGCTTTTTGACAAAAATACTGGCGAATCGAAAACTATTTGGAGGGTCTCGGGTTCAAGCCTTTGAAGACTTACCTCTTGTCTTTTCCTATAAAATTCATCTTAAGTAAGCACGGACATTCCGAATTTGTTTAAAAATAAAACTTGGACTTCTAATGGTTAGAACAAATTTAAATTTATCTTGACTTCACCACTAACAGTCGGCGGGGTAGTGGTTGCTTTTTCAGATAAGTCTGAGCTGATGGTTAAGGCTAGTCGGTTGCTTTAACCATCTCAGGAAATAGTTCTAATCAAAGTGTTTTTTTGTGTGAATTTATATGAGTGCCATAAAAATAATAAAAAACTTAATGTTAGTTAAATTAACATAGGTAATGTGCGCAACACTGAAATTGTTTGAAACCTTAATCTTTCTACAATAAAGTGATGATAATCGTTAATAATCGATATTTTATATTAAGTATTCTGTGTAGATGAATTAAATTAATCAAAAAAATATGTTAATAGACAATCAAAATATTTTAAATACATCTATGGCTTTTAGCCGAAGTTGGCAACATCAGTGTTGGTTGTCATTTCGACGTTAATTCAAATGTGAACCGTTATTTTAGCAAATCTAAACAGCTGTTTTTAGATTATTTATCTACTTAAACATTTTGCTACAAAGAAATAGAAGTTTAACAATTTCATTAAATCATGGATACCGATGATTACAATGAACTAACATCTCAGTTAGATGCAAGAGAAATATTACGCTACTTAAATCATTTAGGAATACACAACATTAGTGGAGAAGTTTTAAAATACTTTATAACAGGTAATATCGTATTAAATTTATCCTTATTTAATACCCCCGTGAGGTCTTTATTAATAAATTACATTCATTTCAGATTTAAAGAAACTTATAAAATATGATTTGCAACATAAACATGAAAAAGAGAACACAAAAAGTCCTTTGAACCTGGGACCTGAACGATTACACAGCGCTAGTACATTTTCCTCAAGAACAAGATCCAGAAACACGACCAGTGATATATTAATTTGTTGTTCTAAACAAAGTCAGAGACCTAAAAAACTTCTAGACTTCCGTAATATACACTCTGCACCTAATTTATGTACGAAAGAAGAGGTCACACAAACAAAAAAAGCGTGTTCCTGTGATAGAGACGTGAAGAAATCTGATGTCTTATCTAAAGAATTAAAATCTATACCAACAATCAGTAGTAATTGTAAGTTTGAGTATTTATAAATCTTTCACAGTCAGGAATATAATCTGTTCTTTGATACTTTTCATTATTTAAAACAAGTCCTTTTTATTTAGTTATCAGGAAACCAAAAGAGCCTATAAAGAGGAAACACGACCCAGTTTCTCTTTATCACTTTTATTCATCATTATGGGAAAAATACAAACCGAATGTACCTGGTGAGAATAATTGGTCAGAACTAAGGTGGAGTATACGACAGAAAATGGCAGGAAGCACTGCTTCACAGTCAAGTAGAGTGAGTCATTCAATATCATTTATTTTATGATCATACTAGTTCCCTTGCGGTTTATCTGCATGTTATAATTTTTTTATTTAATTGTTAACTTTTCACTCTTGCAAATATCAAAATTCAAATGCTTAACTGACAAAGAAGGCCTTTGCCATTTGCAGTCTTGATTCTTTGCTGCTATTAGTTTGTAATTTTTGTACCATTCATGCATGACAGTTTTTCCAATTTATTTACCTCTAAATTAAACAGTGTGAAAATATGTATAGCCTTTGTATATATATACCTTGTTGTAAGTGTAGGGATGTTATTAAAGAGAGAATTCAAAAATATGCTATGATTGCCGACATCCAAAGTAACAAAGTAGTATGTGTTTACATATTATATTAGTATATGATAGCATAGACTAAGACCAAGGTGCAGCAGCGACCCTAAATACACTATCCACTTTCCCTGTTCCCGACCCAGTCCTGGATCTCCAGCTCTTTTAATTCTTTCTAGACCTTTTTTGCAAAAGTTATCTTATTAAATTCACTTCAATATTTGTAACTGCATGTATTTAATGTTAACATTTATGAGTATTCTATTGTAATAATAAAATTTATTATTCCAGAATACTGTTCCCATTAGACCACTTATCCAGAGTAAGAAGTTGAAATGACGATCTTGCTTATCGCTGGTGAATTTGTACTTACCATTCCAAATGAAGACCTGAATTTGGTTAATAAAGTTGATTATTGAAGACGGCAGCCATCAACACTATTTTAAATTTTGTGGAAATATTTTGATTTTGTCAAAATTATGTAATTAACTCTTACAGAAAAATTGATTTATAGAAACATTACAGTACCAAAGGTCAGGTATTTAATTATGTCTGACTTGGAATATTATATAATTGTAAATACTGTTACAAATGACTATTTTATTCATTCAATAAGTTCCTACATGTGTTTTTGTAATTTTGATCTATTGTTAAGTGACAAAATGCCTTGTATTAAATGAATTACAATCTATTTGTCTATTTTGCATGAGTCTTAGCCTGAAAGTTCCTCCAGTATTATGCAAGTACATAATGAAATGAAACAATGTATTAAAAAGCTATTTTTAATAAAAACAATATTGATTACCTATACATATGTTTATATTTTAATTTATACTTGACTTAATTTGAACTCTCTCTGTTGTTCAGTTGTGATAGAGTGTAGGTGATGTAAGATTCTTTCTTCTATCCTCTCAGCAGCAGCTAAAGTCAGTACTAATGTGTCATGTTTCAACATAGAGTACACATTCAGACCATAAACAGGCATTATATTGACATGCGGAAGTGTATCTGTTGCCACTGTTATGTTTCTTGGAGCTATATCAGTACTGAAAATTAAAAAAGAAGTACACAGTGTTTAAGACAACCAGTCATAATGTTTAAAAGACAACAATAATTATGTTAAAAAGACTACTTTTTTACATTTTAATACTTACTCATCAATTATCAGTACAGAAGGACCCCAATTTCTGTTTTCAATTAAATCTGCCAGATAATTTGGTTCATCAGTTGGTAGTTCTAAATTGTTGACAACATGCAGATCATCTTGTGCAAGCTTTGCTGACAATGTTGATGTCAGACCTTGAATTCGCAAGTGAAACGGCAACATAAAGAAGTGCGTTTTACCAGATCGCGGCCCGTGAACTACTCCACCGCCGCGCCATAACGGTGAACGTATAGAGCCATGTCGTGCCCGACCTAATCCCTTCTGAGGCCAAGGTTTCTTTCCACCACCTCGCACTTCAGCTCTAGTTTTCGTATGCGCCCATGATACCCATCTATATTTCGTTTGCCATACAAAGTTACGGTGGATAACGTCTATTCGAGGCATCGCCGCGTACACTGAAGGATGTAACTCAAATAAGCCTAATTTCTTTTCTTCGACTGTATCTAAATTTTCGATCCATACCTCTCGTGGTTTTGTGTATACAGGAGGAAACTTCCATTCTTTCTGCGTTACACTTAACGTATTTGGAGTAGTAACTGCAGTAGAATATGTCGAAGAAATAACCTTAATTTGTGGCCTTATAGATAGATTGAGCCTCTTAAAAGCATTAATTAATACGGACGTCATTATGTTTATCGCATTAAATAATACTAGAATTTATTTATATTCAAGAAAGGTAACTTTTTCAAATCTAAAAACTTAGAATCTACGATTGACATAACACAAAACATAACCTACAAAAATTTCTGACAGATGACAGGTGCTGTATTAGATATTTTTAACAAAGGAAAATCATTCTATCAGCCACAATTTTATAAAAGGAATAAAAATACAACAATTATATATAATTATAGTAAAAATTTTTATTTGTAAACTGTAAATTGATTTGGTTGATTGACTAACAAAATGTTACTTGTAAAAGAAAATCTGCACTAGGTAGACGCTTTACTAGATTTCAATAGGTATGTATGTATGGTATTACTGATAATTACTATAGAACAGACAATCGATTCCTGTCCTCTTCTTCAATCATTAGATATTATTTCATAGCAGAACCTTATTAACTGCCTATTCATTTATAGATAAAATACTACTAACTGATAGGTTTTGGGGTTTAAAACACAAATAAATACAACACTTCGATCGCATTCGAACACGATACCTAGTTCTCTCTTAAGTGGTGTCAACTTGTTAATTTAATAAACTGTTTTCGTTATGCCTGGTTCCCTTATTTGTGTGAACTATACTATGTCAGATCTTACTTATCTACTTACTCTTGAACCATTTATAAAAGTAGGGTAGTCAAGGGTCAAGTATTATCCAATACCAAACTTAGCAACTTAGCCCTTAGCATCGAGAATGCAAATTACCGTAAACTAAACCCCCCTTGATTTAAGTTAGTACATAGACAGTTTGGTTAAGGGGCTTATTTAAGCTCCCGTTTGCGCAGGTAAAGCCTCTACAGGACGTTAAAATGAAATTGCTATTAATTCAGTTTCCCAACATGGTGAGCATTTATATAAATAAAGTTAGATAAACAATAACGTCGAGATCGATTATTAGGTTCCGTCTTCAAATAATAAGAAATATTTACCCTCTTAACTCTTATCTCCTCTTATCAGTTGATAAACAAATAAAACTATTATGTTATTTAGACAATTTGATAAGACCGACGATACAATTCGAAATTACGTCCAATTCAGATCACATACAAGCGGTCCTTTCATTTTAGCGTTAGTTGCTAAAGGTGAATCATGTCGACCGCGTACAAAAATAACTCGGCTGTGGCGAATTTCGTAGAATATTTGAGAATACCATCGGTACAGCCGAACATCGATTACGGTAAGAGTTTTTACAGACGCAGTAATCCCAACGTTTACCTTGAATAGGTCAACGACCTCTAGAGTCGAGAAACATAAATAAAAACATACGTTCACCTCGTTGTTTATTAGGTTATAATTGCATTTTATTGGTAAAACAGTAAAAAAACACGAACGTCTTTATCAGCTACCTAATTTAAATGGGTGATTAAGTTAAATACATATTAGAATCTTTTTTGTAATAATCAATATTCTCTATCTTATTTAGCATTATGGTAAATAATACAAAGCGTTTATTTTATCCATCTCAAGAGCCGAAGTGAATAATTTATTTATTTAAGGGGGATTAACGTTCAACTTAACATTAGATATAACTTCATTTGTATCTTCGTCAAGGTCATTGGGTCAATTAATGACTGCGATGTAAAATTTATTATTGTTTCTTAGTTATTTTAATTTTCTTTTGTATTTCTACATAAACAAATTTGTGTATTTATAACTCTTAACAAGCTATTTCTTAACTTAAGAAAAATAATTAAACTATATACAAGTTATGTATGTGTATTTGTATTTTATGTAATGTTTCCTCCGTACACTTGATTTACATAAGCGGTTTTACATAACTGATATTGTACTGTTATGTGTAAATCATTTACAACATTACTTAAGGTTGTTTACATTGTATTAGTACACTAGGCTTATGAGCTACTCTTTCGTAACAAAATAGATTCAATGACTATGAGTTTGGTAAGAATCAGGGTTCGATTACTCGGACTTGTACAGTAAGCTGCATAAATAAAGACAAAGCTTCTGAAACTTGTAAAATTTGGTTTAAAAATACTGATGCACAAATTCGTCTGTTTCCTTCCATACAAGTACATGCATAAATATTTTTGGAAACGGCCTTCATTTATACGATTATCTAAAATTTTGTAAACATGTACCTACTTTTGCAGCTGACTGTACCTTGTTGTAGCATAAAAAACGTAACTGAAGTAACTATTATGTCACTTTTTACACACAGTTACAAAAATATACAGATAATAAAATTATAATAGATAGCAGATCATTTCATATTGAGATAACTAATTTTCTTAACGTCGTCGCATTTACTTAGATAATGTCAAAGAAAATACATATTTGTTTTCTTATATCACTGTGAATAGATTATGTAAGCCATGAGTTTAAAATACAATCTTTTTGACATGTTTCTGTTCTGGGTGCGCGGCAGTGCACCCGCCAAACACTTTTCTCGAAGCTTATGATTTTCTTGATACAGCTGTAACCTAAAAACGATAAATGTCGTTCTTTCTCATTTTTGTGGAACATATATCATGTTACATTTATAATAGTACTTTTGTATATTTGTAGTTAGTTTACGTTATATAGCTTATGTCCGTAGCTGCATCCGCGAGGTGTTTTTTTTTTTAAATAAAGATGGCTTATGTTACTCATTGATAATGTAGCTTTCTAGACGCAAAAGAATTTTTGACATCGGTTTAGTAGTTTATGAGTTTAATCGTTACATACAAGAATACAAATCTTATTATGTTAGTATAGATTCTTCATAATGTTAGTATAGATAAGTACAAGTGTGGATTACATCCAGGGTTATTTACTCTCATGTATTTGAGACAATGTAATAATATATTCAACGGGTAAAATGGTAAAAATTTATCTTATTCTATTATGGGGACTTACCTTGATGGAAATAGCCGTTGCATCCTTTTCAACATTTGTCAGAAAAGAGGGACGATAGGAGATTTGACCTTTCCTATCAATCTTAATAAGGAATATCTATCGAGCAATCTTAAATAACTGCGACATTCATCCGGTGTATAACAAGGATGCAGCAAATTTTGATCCATTCTATTCAATGGACGTCACGCCTTGCAACTGCGAACTCACTTTCGGTAACTGCTTCCCGTATTTACGGATGAATAGCCTCCGACTTTAATCATTTACAATTGTCCCATCTATTGAAAAGACTTAACAACGCAGATATCAAGTATAGAGACAAAAAGAAATTGTTCAAAGGAATAGATTCTCAAATTTTAATAATACTTATAAGAAATTATTCATACGTAAATAGTACCCAAATAAGCACAATTCTTTGTTTTATAGGATGTTAAAGATCACTCCATATTTGTGAATTATAAATTACAAAGCCCATATTAAAAAGCCCTACGGTAATAAACTAAATGTTTTCACTTTATTAAACTTAGGGGTAAACTACAAGTCAATAGCAGCACAAAAGTAAGGTTGCCATGGCTTTTTAAATTGTCAGTCAATAGCAAGGGCCTTCGTTATACAATAAAAATCTATTATTCCATATTCTCGAAGGAATTTCCATGGCTACTATTAGATGTTAATAAAACTATTTAATTAATTTAGAACTTGTATTGCAGATGAATGCGTTAATTTCTTAAAGAGACAAGCTAACGAAATAGGTTTGGACTTCAAAGTTTACGAAGTGGTACCTCTAAAACCTATCGTAGTGTTAACATGGAAGGGGAAAGAGCCTTCCCTGCCTGCTGTACTGCTAAACTCTCACATGGACGTCGTTCCTGTGTTCGAAGTATGTATACGTTTTAGTGTTAGGTTACTTACTTATGTTAAAACGCCTTTTGTATACCTTACTAGCTGTTGCTCGCGACTTCGTCCGCGTGGACTTTAAAAATAAAAAAAACAAATACCCTATCTTAGTCATTGATAACGTAGCTTTTTATTGGTGAAAGATTTTTTAAATCTGTAGTTTTTGTGTTATTTCAATACATACAAAAAAAAACAAATCTTTCCTCTTTATAATATTAGTATAGAAGTACAGATTTAATGAACTACTATTATCGTTTTTACGTATTTCCAAAGTTTTTACAATGACTAATAACCCGGTTGTTTTAAATATGGTTAAGAAATATTTGTAATAGGCAGTTAATCCACAAATGTACTTATAAAAAAAACTTTATTGATATACTAGCTTTCGCTATTCTCCGTCGGCGTGTAATTAAAAATAAAGAAAAGTAGGTACCCTAGGTGTTTTTCCAGACTATCCGCTACATCTAGGTATGCCAAATTTCATCGAGATCCGTTCAGCAGTTTAGGCTACAAACTCTAACAAACATGTATGCATTCTTCTAAACTTTCTTTTTAGATTATTAGTAAGATTATTCTAACTGATCTGACCTTCGAGTCGAGTTTCCTTTATAAGAAAAATCGTATCATTTTCATAAATAATAATATATTATATTTGTCTGTATGCAACTGAAAACTGAACTGTTATATTTGATTCCAGAACAGCTGGACTTATCCACCATTCAGTGGACATATCGATGAAGACGGGAAAATCTTCGCTCGCGGCTCACAAGATATGAAATGTGTCGGTATTCAATATCTGGAAGCGATAAGAAAAATAAAACAAGCTGGCTTGCAACTGAAAAGAACTCTTCATATTTCTTTTGTGCCAGGTATATCAACGTTCTATATTTAATTATAAAAGCTATAAAAAGTTTGAATTTTACGTATACTTATTCGTTATTTTAATTATGAATTAATCTTAATGGTTAATGTTTCCAATTTTCTGCATAGTAAATAATTTCAAAGCTATTTTTCTTCTCTATTTGAATACGCAACAAAATTTACTTTATATGTTGCCAACATTTACCAATTTCTTGTCTTTTTCTGAACCACCATTTTTACTGGCTTACTTAGAGTCTTTTAATAATTGTTTAAACAGTTCTTTAGTGAAGATTTTTTCATACTAAACTTACACTAAAGACTAAGTTACTCCTTTAGAGTGGCAATCATGGATTCAAATCAATATTTAAGTACTTTTGTAACTTTCAGATGAGGAAATCGGAGGTCATGATGGCATGGAAAAATTCGTTTTAACAGATGAATTCAAAGCGTTAAACATCGGTTTCGCGTTGGATGAAGGAATGGCTAATCCGACTGATGAATTCATAATATTCAATGGCGAGAGAAGCATTTGGCGTACGTAATTTGCATAACAATAATTTGATGCATAACAGCATGCGGCTTTAATACGCTCCGGTGCATACAAACTCTACGTTACGCCAAAATACTGTTTGGCTAATTAATTTTCATATACTCCTATCTTCATGATATAAATTGTTTAATCTACGAATTAGACAACGTAAAACGCGATGTACGTGCAGCAATGGACCTCAGTTAATTTGTTTCGCTTTTTGTTTAAGGCGATAGCTTATGGCCTAAAGTTTTTCTTTTTTATTCTTATACTAATAATCGCCCGCGATACCGTCCGCGTGAAATTAAAAAATAATAAAAAAGGTAGCCTATGTTACTCACAGATTAATTACCTTTCGAATGGTAAGAGAATTTTTAAAATTGGCCTAGTAGCTTTTGCGTGAAGCAAATACATAAAAAAATCCAAAAATACAATTCTTTCCTCTATATTAGTATGGATATAGATTACACAGGAGATTTTCGTGATAATAAAGATATCGATTGTGTAAATTGGGTTGTGCGAACGTCTAAATGTCTCTTAAATTTAAAATGGTCCGTTAACAGTAGTTAAATAAGAAATGTAAAATAAAAATTGCTTGATAATGTTATTATATTTCATTTAATTTCTAGAAATGCATATCCACTGCACTGGACAACCAGGCCACGGGTCTTTGTTGATACCGAATACAGCCGGTGAAAAGGTAAGTTAACCTTTTTTTTCCGGTTTTCTTTCCATTGAAAAAAATACCACAATATCATCAAATGTATTGTTAAAATAATTGCAAAATTTTTAAATTTATTTCAGCTACGATACATTATCGATAAATTTATGGATCTGAGGGAGGAACAGAAGAAAATACTAGAAAGTGATAATAAACTTACTATTGGTGATGTGACTACTGTTAATTTAACGCAAATATCGGTAAGTATGGATCTTATGTCAATTAGGGGCAGTACTACCAAATTCTCGTAAATTGCCTGATAATAATCAAACAG
>DVQG01000442.1:0-14795 GCA_018231605.1 Papilio ambrax
TCGCATTCATAATATTAGTATGAAGTATGATTGCATTTCCATAATCATAGTATTTCATAATATTTTTGTAGTAAACAGTAATATCGGTAACCCTATGCTTCTGTATCTACAACGTAGACGACACCGGAAAGTCTTTCCGATCAATTACGTTAGCTATGTCTAAATGGGAAGGGCATTCTTCTAGCCTAAGGTTAATATCAAAGGTACAAAACCACTTTCATATGATGTAAGTAATTTTTAAAGCTAAACAAGAGAATTTTCAAATCTTTATCAGATAATTAGACGAAAAACATCAAGAATAGATAAGAAAATATGCTTTTAATTTTAATACAAAGCTCATCGAGTACACAAAGAATTCCCAGTATGTAAAACTACAACAAGAAAAATAAAACATTTTCTGCATCGTAGTTACCTAGCGCCGGTACACATATACTTCACAATAAAAAAGCACAGATGATAATTTATGTGACAAGTATAAATCGAGAAATGATAAAACAGTTGTTCACCTTCCCTCGGTGCTCACAGCATTGCGAATAAAGCGACAAACACAAGGTTCTTCCTTGTCACTGTGAATCATCACACCCTTTTACCATTGCATTGTGCAACGTTTTTTTACAGTCCCATTAATCATGAAACGCAAAAGAAAACACTGTAATTTCACTGCAACTTCCTCGTTTAGTAAAAACCTATTAAAACGATCTCACATTTAACGAAGGTAAGGAGTAAAAGGTGAGCATGGTATGGGCATGTTATGAGGAGGGATGAATCGCATGTTACGAGGAGAACGTTAGTTATGAGTGTGGAGGTACACCGGTAGAGGTAGACCTAGAAAAAGATGGATGGATTGCGTGAAAGGTGACATTTGACAGACACAAGGGATTGATGACCGAGATGACGTATGATAGAGTCATTTGGAAGACGGGAACCTGTTGCACCGACCCTACGCGTGTAGGATAAGGGGGATGATGATGAATTAACGAAGCCAATTAAAGCCAATGCAAAGACGTCAAAAGTTTAGAGTCTAAATTCAATATTTCAATGCAATTCGCAGACAACTAAAGATTAATATTGAAGTTCCTTGTTTTTTCATTAACTTGACCATGGTTATATTATCTCACAAGTTAACGTCATCAAACTATATAACTCTTGTGGTCAATGTCCACTGATATCCAACAAAAGGGATTGATAAAATCGATATCACAAGTGTTACTATGCTTCCGTATTGTCCACGTAAACAAGTTAGTGTAACATCCACACGCAGAATGGTCAAATGGGTACTAGGACCTTTCTCGATTTCGTACGTAACAGTACACGTGGGACTTTAAAGTTCTAAAAATGCCTGTTACAAAACCCCTAGTGCGCTGAGTACCCGCAACTAAAGGCGGGCTCTCACAGACTCGAGCGCATTGCAATTAGCTCAATTACCCTCTATTGGCAGTGTATTTCTGTTCACTTAAGGGTTTCCTCAACAGCTGCACTAATCGGGTCATTCATTATTTATTAATTTACTAATTTAGATAGTCCCATTACTATTACCAATCTCGCACACTATTAACACACTGAGCAAACTTTACTACTATTCTCTAAAATAACACATGCCATAGTCATAGAGAACAATGATCCATCAGTTTACAGTAACGATTGAAGTCAGTCTATAGATCTAAGACATTTGTATGCAAGTCGGCGTAGAAACGGCGATTTTCTGTAGATCTAATTCAGCGCAGTCGGCAGTTCCCGCGGGAGTTCCGGGTTGGCAACCATCCAGGAACGCACAAAGGATGCACAAAAGACCGCATCCAGAATTATGACACCCCAAACTATACATGGAACAGCAAAGCACTCCGGCACTGTCCGGGAATACAAAATGATCGTTTAACCTATTTATAGGAAAAAAAACTTTCGTCTTATGATGAATTACTTTTAATACAACGGAAAAAATTGTTGGTCTTTGATAAAAAAAAAGAGATAATGACGTTATTCCTCAAGACTATTTTAGAAATATTGCTGTCAATATGACTAAAAGTCTTCATTATTTAAGAAATAGTCGTATCAATTTGTAGGTTTTGTGTAGGAAAGAATGCTCACCTTAACTCTGAGTCTCTGGTCCACGCACTGCTTGAGCACGGCGAGAGGGCCGTCTATGTCATGGATACGGTGAAGTACGTTCTTACTGGTCCTGGCCGGCGGCGGTCGGCTCGGAACGGGAGCTAGGAAAAACATTATTAAAGTCAATAACGTATAAAAGCAGACAGAAGTGGAAACCCACGGTTATGTTAATATTAATTTTCGTCTCGTCACAATGAAAGTGGACGGTTATAGGCTTTTCAGTAAGTTTATCTTGCAATTTGGAAACTTGACATTTAATTGTTTTTTACCACACGTCAGATTCAAATTATTATAGCAGCTATTAAAAGATTTATTTACATTAAACATTTTTTCATAACACTATACATTAAAAATTGTTTACATTTTTCCAAGCTTTTCCGTGTTACGAGCCTTTACCGATACCATGAGATCAAAGAAAGTTATCATATTTCATTATGTTGAGAGTGTAATCATCGCGACAGGCGATTTTGTTTGCTTTATAAATTTGGAAAACCAGTATCGAATCTCGGACGACGCTTACGACTTTTGTGGATGGTCACATTACGTTGTCTTTCGTCGCGAAGATAGCGGTCTGTACACCTGATCTGACGACTTTGCTCCAAATATCACGAGACTAATATTTATGCGTTCTACTAAATACTTGGTTTCGAAATAGGGTGAAAATCAATGAATTAACAAACGTCATTAAGTAATGTAATTATGGCTTCATAGTGGCCTGCAGAAATAGTTGAGAAAACAATGCTTAGTTACATAAAAGGCATGCGTGTGTGGCTGCTAGGTACCAGGGTGGCATGGGTCGCGAGTAGCAAGCCGCGGGCGGCCGGTCGCGAATTACTTTCACTGCGCCATCCCCGCGGCCGGGCCGGGGCCGGGCCGGGCGCTGACCGCGGCGGGGTCGTCGGCCGAGCGCGGGAACGCCGCCGCCCGCGCCCGCCCGCGCCATTCACAAAACCCCGCCATGTTTACACAGATGCGCGCCGAAACGCGTTCCGTTGCATCACTTCCGCTTTGCGTTCCGTTTCGTACATTACGTGGACGCCTGACTTAGTTTCACATGTTTAGTTCATAACTTATTCCCTGCTCCGTATTTTACAGGTTCCGAAATGACCCCGCAGTACAATCTTACCTACCATTATGTAATATAATACAGATTATATTATAGGATCGTAATATAGTTTGTAGCGCTGTCTCGGAATAGCGTAACATAACATAACAGGTTAATAATAGCACGTTGCCGCTTAAAATAACATAAATAAGCATACAACACAGAGATAAGTATGGCAATACGATAAAAGTGAGTACGTCGCCGGCGGCTCCGCACGCGCACTCGCCCGCCACGATATCACCACGCAACTATTGTTATCTACTTCGTTAATTCTGCTCGTAAACAAGAAAACAATCATATTCCATAAATTTTTGCAGTACAACTTTTTGTGTCTCGCAGTAAACTACTATTAACATTATTAATTATGTTCCAATGTCTGTCGCGCCGAAAGAAAAACGTTGATCGTGTATGGACAGTCCTCAAAAACAGATTATAAATATTAATTGTAATTCCAGCGGCTCTCGAAAGACGTGTCTTCAAAATTCGCTTCGTAAAAACCGGGCACCGGGACGAGTTTCGTTTTTTTTCGTGATGAATCCGCGAATATCTGGACGCGTGTGTCAACGACCGAGGGTCCAGATCCGGAGCGGGTGTGAGGGGAGGGCGCTGCGGCCGCGTGGAAAGCGGTTATGCAACAAATCTGCACGAGAAAGCCGCCTAGCGAAGTGCGCTCCATTTACCATCGCAATTTCATATCTAGATGACGTGATAAAACCGAGATGGACCTCGCACAGCGCTCCACTCATTCCATTATGCGTTTGAGTAATGATAAACCAGCGATGATACAGTGTAACCATTATCAAAGAACAGGATCACAGATATAAACCTGTATCGTAGTTTGCAAATGCATATTGTATCATATATTATACTTTCAATACTCTTACAAACAATTACATGCGGTTTTTAGAGTAAGAAAATTGCAAAATTACAACCTACACAATCGAATAAATGCGGCAAACTAGAACCCAAGTTTCTCGCATTCTAAAGCGTTTGCCAATTAATTCTAAATGACCAAAAAGGCAAAGACACGGTTAGGCTAATAATAACAAGACATGCCCTAGGATTTTGTCGCAACACCTGGTATAAAATAACCATATACACGCGCAAGGAGTTTGCATCTTTCCGAAACGCGAGGCGGCAACTTTCCCGCGCCATTTTCGTCAAATTGCCCGGAAAACATTCGTTGAAACGCACGCGATTGCATGCGTGCTGTCATAATTCAAATAAATAGTTCACTTTTATGAACATCGTATATGCTTACTATTACAACACACAAATATAATGGACTTTCTTTTTTTCTCTAAGAAAAATTGGCGCCTCTTACAGCTATACTTTTATAGCAGATCTTTTGACATGTGGATTACACTTTTGTACATGAATGGTCAAAAATAATAGGTTAAAACAATTTTCTACTCGACTGTCCACAATGTTACACATACAATACTTGAAAGAAATTGGTATTACGTTACGTTCGGGTCAGCGGGTCACGGCCTGTATGCTAATGAAGCGCTGCCACTGCCGATAACCTGTCACAGAGCTTTCGGGACTCAACCTCACTATTAAAACGCTCCTATACGATACTCTCGATTGATACTACGATATCAAATCATTATAAGATATTTTGACGCGTTAGATTCTTCAAGAATCCGCATTACTTCTCAATGATCATACAATACCATTAAGGCTGTGTAAATTTAATTTAATTTAGTTCCATTTTCACCATTCAAGCCTTGATTCTTTAGATGCATGAAGATTCTTCCGATTTTCATAAATCACTTTTAAGTAAATCGCAGATGAGTATTAAAGCAAGATTAACGATGTTACAAATGCAATTCTTATCAATATAAGGTAAATTTTAACACAAACTAAACCATCTTATTACAAACAATAACTATCCTGTACTTTCCAATAACATACGTGGTCTTATATGCGGGCAATAGCTTAGCGTAGCGAGTACCGACCTAGCAACACCGGTGAGGTCGTCGGCCCACTGTGACACAGCGGCGTGCGTTGAACGCGACCGCTGACCCGCAACCACCCGCCACCCCTGGGGTGTTGTACACAGATAACCCTACTTAAATACCAAGTAGAAAAATAATGTATATCTCAGGTGATTGGCATTTAAAACATCTTACTTATCATAAATGCGAAAGTTTAGATGGATGTCTGTTAGAGTTTATAGCCTAAAGGACTGAATGGATTTCGAAGAAATGAGGCATAGATATAGAGGATAGTCTAGAAGAACACATAGGCTACTATCACTTTTTAATTCCACGTGAACGGAGTCGCGGGTGTAAGCTAGTAGATAATAAAGTAATCTTAATTAAAAAAAACAAAAACCTAACACTAACACTAGATTATGTGCATAAATGTCACATCTCTAACTGACAGCTGTCAATGTCATTAGGCATATTGGATATTGCATGCGATTGTAGCGAGATCTAGTCCAGTGTTTAAACTAATATCAAGTCACAATTATATTAATTGTTTAAAAATACATACAAACTTACATACATACAATTGGCTAAAAATAGAGTATGTATTAATGAGATTCAAAACTGAAGTCAACCCGCAGTATGCCAGTGTTGACTTCGGCTTTGCTCCTAACTAAGGTTAGGCTCCGAGCCCCTCAATGATAATGAATATAACAACAAAAGCTTTAAGACTATTATAAATATTATAAAAACTACATATAGTCTTATTACCTGTAAGCCAAAAATTTTAATTTTCTTAAATTGAAACCAATCAGACACAAACAATAACAAGTTCTAAGAATGATTTTTGAGCAAATCCCTATATTTCCAATTTGTACAAAAATTACATCACAGACATAATGTATACTAGCACAATCTCAAGCATTCAAGGCCGGCAGCCATTACTATCTAATGTTTATATCAAATCAAAGATATCAATAGCCTAACTGTTGTTTTGGCTGCAAATCAAGGTACAACTTCAAGGGGAAGTGATAAGTATTATCAACACACAATATTACATCAAAAACAACAAAGATATCTGAAATGTTTTTGATGTATTATGTCAAAAACAATAAATTTGTGTTAAAAATATTTCAACATTAACGTAAACAATGTACAAAACTAACCTCACCTTCGTATTTTGCAAATCGTTGCCTATTCAATTCTGCTAACTGTCGAGCTTCTTCGTTTTGTCTTTTTTCCTTTTCCTCCTTCTGTTTGCGGACTAACTCACTGTGTCCAACTGGTACAATGGTATTTTGACTCTGAAGAGAAGCTTCGAATTGGTCGACACTGTTGTACAAAGGTGCACTTTCAACAGGAAGTAATGTTCTACTCGAATAAAGTGTTTTGACTGGATCAAATTTTGAACTGCAAGCACTAATTTCGGAATCGGAAGTAGAAGAATCCCCAGACATTGCACTGTTTTTGAAAATCTTTAAAGTTCAATTCAAAACAACACGGCATAAATACAAAACACACCGGTTTGACATTCGTTGACATTAGCTGTCACAACAGTTCGTTGCGTTCCGTTCCACCCCAAAATCCTAGAATAATTATAAACGAATTAAATATCATTTAAATATTTATATTTTGCAATTGTAGAAAATTGTAAATATTTATTGTGTTTCATTATTTTTGTTTAATTCGTTACTTTAAACAATTTCGTCTTTTTTATGTAGTATACCGAATCAAACATAGATGGCAGTGTTTCTAGAATTATAAAAAGATTTTTCTTAGTAATGGAAAATTCAACGATTAAACTTATTATGACTAATATATTTCTCATATAATACGTAAAAAAATGTAATCAGTAAAATTATTTATACAATTTTATAATTTTCTTCACTAGTTTATTCCTAAACTAGGTAATGTTACATGTATGGTTTGGGGAAGTCATAACAAAATGAGACTAAACTTCAGTTTTGTTTGTCCGCGTATTTATATGAATCATTAAATCAGTATGAAGGAGTGATTAGCAAGATGTTGATCATTGGCAATGCGAGTGCGGCTGCGGCTGGCGAGCAAGGTCCTCAGAATACAGCAGGAAGTGTGTCCGAGGTCGCTCGCCAAGAATACATTTCATAAACATTTTACAAAGAAAACCTCCGTTTATAGAAATGAAAAAAAAGATTGAAGGTTTATTCAATTAGTTCTGATTTTCTACCAGAGAATTTTCGTTTTTTTAGTTTTGTTTTCTCACTTATATTATTTTAGGTAATTTATAAGGTACAAAAATTGATGTTTTAATAGTGCAGAATACGATATCTTAGTGAGAATTTCTTGGAATAGAAAAGTGTGTAGTTTGCATGGTACACTACACTGCAGTACAGCGGCAGCGGCGACGCTGGCCGCATCGTGTTACAACTCGTTATGTAACGTCACGTTACACGCACGAAGATTGAGAGTCAACGTACTACAATATGCGCTATTTAAAACTATATGCAAATGTTGTATTTTAAACATTACGTTTATATTCAGCTGTGGATCCAGAATGATGAAATAAAAATTGTAATTCTTCACACATCTGTTGATTTGCATTCTGTATGCATATTCATACATTTATAAGAAAAAAACACGAAAGTTTAAATAGTTACACAATCAGCTTTTCTATTTGATATTTATAAATAATTTTTCATAAAAATCGTTGATCGCTTACACCAATTTTAAAATGACGTAATGTCGAATAATTTAGTAAAAAGAAAGTTTGAAAGAAAATAAAAGTATAATTTCTCATTGTCTGAGCCCAATAATTACGTGTTATGAGGGAGGGGGATGCATTGTTAGCTTTTTACAGTCAAGCAAAGCAATCCATTTGTTTTCTACACCGCCTTCGCCGTGACGAGCGAACTCTTCCGCGCATTGTAGTTTTTAAACGGCAAGAATGGGTTTATATTCCCTTTCACGTTATTACATTTTACTTCATAATTACTAATGTTACGCTTTTAGCTAGTAACTTTGAGAAACATAGGAATTCTTTTTTATTAAGTCAAAAAACTCAGTACCACTCACTTTAAAATTAACAGTTAATTGTAGCAGCGCCATCTAGTACCCAGTAGATGTAACGTCTGTTTAGCTTTAAGCGTAGATACAATAGACAAACTGGAACTTTCAAGAAACGATTACTGCTTATTACATTTTTTGTCGAAAGAGGAACTGCGTTTTTCACGACGTTTTGGAACTTTAAAACCATGTGCAAATAAAGATATATGTTTATTTGCTTGTTTGCAGAGTGCCGTATGTGGCGTGGTGGTGAGCGCGTTGGATGGCCGCACCTATGCCGCAGCAGGGCAGGATCGACGACCGCCGGAGCATCGCCAGGTGACCTCGGGGCACTGTCGCCCCGCTTTATGTCATAACAAAAGTATAAAAAAATTCCTAACCTTCACAAATCTATAAAGTTGCCTTTATTTATGCTGATGGTAAATATATTTGTAACACAATTTACACTTTAATGTACTTAATAATATTATTCCATAGCTTTCTAGACTTCATAATAAACGTGACTGTGTAGAAGTGTGCTATAAAGATATCTAACAAGATTATTCTCATTTAAATATTTAATATATACGATAGCAACTTGAGCAAAATAAATACCGACTTAGAGCGCTGAGTTCAATCTGTACTTTTTTATTTATTTAGTTTTCACCGATAAACCGATAACAGTTTCGAAATAGTTGAAATAAGTCACACAAACCTATTTACTATGACTACAGATAATTATTTAGGAGCCATTTTAAATATTAGCCCCCCATGTTTTAAAGACGTGAAAGCCTACGCCTGACATGTTCGCAGGTTGCTGCTGAAGAGGAGTGGACTGCGGGGCGTGAGATAGCCAGGCCGCGCAGCTGCCACTAGGCCCGCCGCCCGCCGCCAGAGCGAGCTGGCATCAGCAAACCACGACAATACAACGCCAACCGACATGTGTTCCAAGCAACTTAGTACCTAAGCAACGTCAAATTATTTACATCGAATAATGAACGATCCGTCCGAAACGCTGCCAAACGTTTTAAACGAATTTAATTATAGTGCTAATAAACTTAAGTGTGTAGATCGCGAGTGCTAGTGTTAGTGAGCTTTAGGACTGCGCCATCTGGCGTGCAGTAGGCGCGACAACGTGGCGGGGACGCATGCGCCATCGGGGCCGGCGCTGGCGATGCCATTTATTGAAGACGAGTGGTGGACAGCCGAAAATGAGGGCAGGATGGTCGACCTCTCCAATTGCCTGCAGGTTTGTGCCTTCTTAATTAAGTTAGTAGTCTACGCCCTAGACTCTGAGACTCGTGGAATTAAAAAAAAAATCAGAAGTGTGTAGCCTATGTGTTCTTCCAGACTATCCTCTACATCAATGCCAAATTTCATAGAGATCCTTTCAGCCGTTTAGGATAAAAAATTTAACAAACATCCATCCATCCATCTAAGTTAGAAGTAAGAAAGAATGCATGCAATGCAATACATCAATTATCAACCGATTGTAGCGGGAATAATAATTAATGACAGTACCATTATGTTATGTATTTTTTTAATTAATGATTTTAGGACATGAAAGTCTAAAATTGAATTTAAACGACATACATTCTGAATTCTTTATTGATAGTTTTCGCATGACGTTACAGGACGCGGTGACGGGCGGCGGCGGGCAGGCAGCCGCGCTCCAGCAGATGGCGTCGCTGGGCGAGCTGTCGCAGGCCGAGCTCAGCAACATCGTGGGACTTGCCGAGCCCGACGGCGACGACCCCGACGATATCCTCAAGCAGCTCGGCGAAACCGCCTTCGACAACTTCGACACATTCTTTACCGACCTCACCAACTCCACCGCGACGCCCGTGCCGCCCATTGAAATTAAGGTTTGTAAGCTTTCTTGCATTAGCAAAAATCAAAGGGGAAAATTAAAAAACAGTTCCTTCGTTTGATGTAAAACACAAACGTTATCTTGAATCATTACCAGCAATTAGTTGAATTATTAAAAACATTTAAAAGCTTTTATTACAATTTATTTACTAAGTTTAAACGTAGTTTTGTGTACATTTTTCAGCAAGAGGAAAACAACAATATATCGCCGGCGTCGGGGAGTCAAATGCAAGGGCAGTACTACCAACAAAGTCAGATCGCCGCGCCCCACAACGGACAGCAGCGGCTACAACAGTTGCTGCGGTCCGGAACTAGCGCCATCAACAATGCCGTGGCGAATAACATAAGCAATGGTCGTTACAACATTGCATCCGCGAATCCTCTTCTCGCTGAGAAACTTGCCGCGACATCTAGTGGCATAAAGCAAGAACCCATGAGCACGGATTACAATGGAACGGGAATGAGTTATGGAAACGCTTCGCCAATGCAGCGAGTGCCTAGTGGGAAGCCGCAGGTGCATGATGCTGGTGGAGGTAAAGGTAAGTTTTAATAAAGTCTGTGCTTTCGCTTTTCATTCACTAATGTTTAATATTCATGTATAACAGCGCCATCTATTGACTAATAGAATATATTTTGACATTTAATAAAGCATATTAGTAAAGAAAATGCTCGCTAGACGTCGCTCAAAACTCGGACTAATTTTTCTAGTTTCAATATTGACCGATAGATGTCGCTGGGAGTCGTAAAGTTAATGCATTGCAATTTCTTCGTTGCACCGGGCAACCAATGCAGTTTTCTCTCGCGATTACAATCCACTTTTAGTTTCCGCTCGAGGAAGTACCGACGATTTTCCTTTCGCGATCCGCCGCTTTTACCGCGAGAAAGTTTTGTTGATGCCTAATGATAATCTTACGAGACCTAATCGCTGTTTTACCGAGTCTGTTATAACTTTCAGCTATAACTATTTATTAGATATTAACAATATGTTGCTCTCAACATAATTTATTCATATTTAAATTTGCAAGCAATCAATAATTCTTGTAATAATTTGGTGGAACATTTGTAAGCATTGCACATTGCTCCGTCAGACTACACTTTTATTATGTTTTTGGAACAAAGCGCTTAATTTGTATTTTATTTGCTAATTAATATTGTTTAATGCATCGTGAGTTGTAATAAATTGTTATTATATCTACTTAAATTCATATTTAAGTATCTCAAATAGAGAAGTACAACCTTCATATTATAACTCATCATTTGTCATAAACTCTCGGAGAAAAAGTGTATTGTTATGCAAATATAGATTTTTTCATGCATATCCCACCTTGTAATGCTTATTCTATACATTACTACTTCTACTGACACACACTTCTACATTACTACGGAAAGTTAGGCTTTATCACAGCGGTATCTCCATCAACATTTTTAATTATCTAGTAGTTTTATTATAATATAATTTTCGCATAGTTGCGGTGCATACTGTAGGTAACCTGACCACCGCCGTCGGAAGTGAAAGCCTCGCATCGAAGCCTTCGCAGACTTTCTTTTGCTAGAATATTATTATGGCAAATTTCTATCGAGATTTATAATTCAATTCGTTTTAATATTGGCATTAATATTGTACTTTACAGCAGCCGTTTTAGGAATTACCGCTTGGTAATTATTCTAGAGTGCCTAGAGACGATTCTATTTTTTTCAATACTTAGATTTTTTTTGTAAAACTATAAACTTTAAATCACGTGTGTTGATTGAAGGGAGGGATATGTCAAATGTTCATAATTATTCATAAAGTATGTTGTTTTATTTATGACTGGCTGTTGCTCGCGACTTCGAATTTAAAAAATAATTAAAAATACAGCCTATGTTACTAACAGATAAATTAAGTTTGTACTGGTGAAAGAATTTTAATAAACGGCCCTGTAGTTTTTGCGTGAATCGAATGTATACAAAAATACAAATCTTTCCTCTTTATAATATTACTATAGATAAATATTAAAGTGAACTTGGGTATATTTTAATTTCGGGAAACTGGTATCGGTCAATTCAATGGAAACAATATACATAATAATGTAGGTCACTGTGACTAAACAACCAAACTGTTGGGTTGTAAATACTAAACATTTCTGCTTCAATTTTCTGGAAATTAAAGTATTTAAATGTTTACTTTATTTTATCAAAATTGTACAAACTAAATCAAACGATCTTAAAAGATGCAGTTAATTAAAAATTTTTGTCGCGAATTTAGCAAGAAGTTATTTTGCTTCGATAGAAGACTAGTTGTTGTTTGCGCCTTCGCCCGCGTGAAATATAGAAATATACCTACAGATAAATTTCCTTTCTAACGGTGAAAGAATTTTTAAAATCGGCCCAGTAGTTTTTAAGTTATTGCAAAATATACAAAACAACAAATCCTTTCCTCTTTATAATATTAGTATAGATAAATAAATTTCTTATAATAATGTTCATTTCTGTATTCGTAGATTATTTGATCAGTAGATTATGTGCCTCGGCCGGGAAGTTATCTCAAAAAAAGTTAGAAGCTAATTCTGAAGTGGCACTAATTCGTTTCATCTCACCGCTAGCGGCAGCACTTTTGGGCATTCAGACAAAAACTGTCAGCTCTTATTGACAACACAAGTGCTTTTTTTAATATACCATTGCTTAAAATTGCAGTAAAAAGTTTAAAATTTCAACGAAAAGTATACCAGAAAAAACATTTGGTCGTAACAATTTTTTAAAAAGTTTATCATATATTTATTTAGGTCAAAGGGAAAATCAAAACATTCCTTATGGCAATGTTTCCTTAACATCCGAGTTCTTAGTAATGCTGAAATAACATAGAAATCTATATGGCGCAGCGGGTCAAGGTGTCCGGTGGTGGCAGAGTGACACAATTAGCGCGTGACGTGACGTGACGTCCCACTACTCACGTCAGACTTACACATCATATTACGGAAAACTTTAAGAAATTCAGTCGTCAATATTAATGAGTAGCTGGTAAATAGAATTCCATGATTTGACATTAACTGTGTGTTTAAGGCGTGCAGTAATTTGTAATGACAATTTATGTTCCTAGATTTGAAGTCTATGTTTTATAACATAACTTGGCAAACGAGCAAGCGACTACCTGAATCCACCGAAATGGAAAGCAACCACTGCCCATAAACATTGCAGATGCGTTGCCTACCCTTAATTGACGGAGGAGACGTACATAAAGAGATCGTTTCCTTTTCCTATGCGTCTCCTCCACCGTCAAATCCACTTTTCCTTCCCATCCTTCCCTCTTAAGAGAAGGGTGGAAAGGGGAAGGGATTAAAATTAGGCCTCTGGCACCACACTCATCAGACGAAACGCGGAATTAACTTCCACTTAACGCCTGTTTTCTGTGTGGTCGTGGTATTGCACCGGACAATATTTTTTTTATTATAAAAAAAAAGACTTGACATAGTAGTGCACATTTTTTCACGGGTAACTTCTTTGAAAGGTACTATGTTAGTTGTCAAGTTTAACATGCCACCTGATGTTCTTGTATTGGCATGTTATAAAACATTTTACAAAATTCTATATCTCAAGTGAAGTGTCAACTTTGCTTCCTCTATATATTTTTAGAATCTTTTTAACTAAAACTGTCACCCTTGTTTAAATATTTTTATACTAGCTTTCGCCCGCGACTCCGTCCGCGTGGAATTAAAAAAAACAAAACTGAGTAGCCTATATGTTTATCCAGACTATCCTCTACATCTATACCAAATTTCATCGAAATCCGTTCAGCTGATTAGGCTACAAACTCTAACAAACATTCATCCATCCATACATCCATCTAAACATTCGTATTTATAATATTAGTATGATAGTATCGAAGTTTGATAGCTATCTTGAGTTTTAAATACGAAAACATGTCGCCATCTCTTTCGTCCTTCGTGAAATAAACAAAGACAATTCGTTTTTGTACAAATTATTCGGCAGTAGAAACTCACGGTTATGTTGCAACTTAGTTATGTCACAAGATTTTTTTTTAGTGATCCATGCCGATCTGAAAGTTTTTTTTTTATTTAAGGATTTTAAATCCGTAGATTTGTTTAATTTTGTTAAAAATTAAAGCGAAATTTTGAAGTGCCAAAATTATCTCAAATTTGTTTTTTACGTGTTCTTTTTACATATACAAAAATAATATAGATCGAATAGTTCCTACTATGCCTTATAGTAGAAGTTTAAGTGATCTTGAAAATCTATTAAATTCGAAATCTTCGAAATTTACGTTTATTATGTGAATCTGTTTCCCACGAAATAAGCATTTTATATAAGAAATATGTATTTTTTTCTATATGTATCGTATTTATTATTCTTTAGTACATACGTTAGGGATGTTGCTAAAATATCGATTAAAAAAACTAAAAATTTTCAAATATACAGCGATGTAAGAAAAATTGTTATGTAATTTATACGAATTTCCAATTCCGGAGGCTTAATTTTAGTCCCTTTCTACCCTTTTATTAAGGGGAGGATGGGAAGGAAATGTGGATTTGACACAAAGGAAGGGGAAAGTACTCTAACTGCGTCTCTTCCTTCGTCAATGAAGGGTAGGCAACGCATCTCCAATAACGGATGTTTATGGGCAGCGGTCGCTTTCCATTTCGGGGAATTCAGGTGGCTTGCTCGTTTGCCACCTTATATTAGAACGTCGATAAGTCAAACCTCGGTAACGTAAAAACCTCTATAACTTCAAAAAATAATATGTTCCCTTCCCATCAGAGCCCAAA
>DVQG01000443.1:0-14783 GCA_018231605.1 Papilio ambrax
CTTCTTGATCATGTCACCTTTCACGCAATCCATCCATCTCTTTCTAGGTCTACCTGTACCGATGTACTCCTCCACATTCATAACTAACTATTTACATTATAGTATTAGCTTTAAAAACAAACTTAAAAGATTCCTCTGGAAGACCAGACTATGTTCTATATCTATGCCAACATAGAGATCCGTTGTGCCGTTCTGGAGATACCTTCTAATGTCCATCCAAACTTTCACATCTATAATATTAGTAAATAAGATAGAGAGTTATGCGACAAATGTAAATGAAGTTTATGTTTATTGGAAGTTGTGGTTTAATAAAACAAAAAGGCCAACAGCCACAGCCACAGATAAATTACTTTTCTAATGATGAAAAAAAAATTAAAATCTATTCAGAAATGTTTGAGTTATTTCAATACATACTAAATTCCAAAAATACAAATCTTTCCTATTTATAATATAAGTACAGATTATAGTAAAACGTATTGAAAGTGAAACGTTGCAGAATTATCGACTAAACATTAAAAAACTAAATGAATGAATCCCACGGAAACCGTAACTATACTCGGGATAAAAAGTAGCCTATGTGTTCTTCCAGACTATGCTCTAAACCTGTGCGAAATTTCATCGAGATCCGTTCAACCGTTTAGGCTAGAAACGCTAGCAAACATCCATCCATCGTAACTTTCGCATTCATAGTATTAGTAAGATATATGTGTTTATATCATTGGTTATATTCTAGTGCAGAGAATTACAATTTGCAATAGCAATAGGAGTTAAGTAACGCAATATTAGTAGTAATAATTTATCAAAGCCTTTTGTGTAATAAGGCACGGGTTTAGGAAAAGTAGGCTCGGTTCGACCGGTTTTCAGGTTGATAAAGTGAATGTTGTAATTATATGAAGTAGGGCATTCTGTTACAAATGCAATACTTTAGCCTAAAACCGCAAATTTCATAATATGTCTAAGTACAACAGTAATGCAGGGAAGTATGAAATATTACCCATACAAGTTACCTACTGGCTGATTCCCGCGACTTAGCGCCAGAGCTTAAAAAACTTATGTAGTCTATGTTCCTCCAGACTGTGTTGTAAATCTGTGCCTGTTTATCCAGGTCTATTAAACCGTTTGTATTATGTAACCGGTATGTAGTAAAAAAACACCCATCCATCCAATCTTTCAGATCTATCTCCTATATCTAGGTATACATGTAAAAAAATTGTTTGTAATATAAAAAAAAATACAGATTTCTAGAAGATGATGGATTTGCGTTGCTGATAACAAAAATGGAATTTAAATTTTGTCTGTCTGTCTGTCCGCAAGCCGAGTTTGTTCCGGGCAATCTCCGAAACGGCTAGGCTGATTTCGATCGGGCTTTCGCTGAAGGGTAGCTGACATAGACGGGCATGTTATATTTCAATCTTAATATGCTGTGGACGAAGTCGCGGGTAACAGCTTGTTTATAATGTTGTTATTAAGTATAGGAATAATTTGATTTAATGAGTTGCATTAATTATTTTATAGTTACAATGAACACATTTGTTATACAACTTTAACGATTGCTTTTTAAACTAATAAAAAATAGGAAGAAATTAAATTTGTGTACCCAGGCCTGACCTATTAACATACATTGCTCGCGATGTGTGCATGTGTCGTGACACAAATTAACTGTTTCCTATTCGGGCGCTCGATGTATGCATAACCGATTTCCTTCCTCGGCCTATTTCCTTGACAATTATAACCAACTTCCATCTATTTTTTTTGACTCAGTATTGTTTTTGATAATTATGTTTAGTCACGATAATATGCCAACTTTCTGGTAATAATAAAATTGGATAAATTACGTATCGTAAATACTAAATACTTAATATCCTTGGTTACTTACATTTCAAAACTAATTTTAAAATGAAAATCGAAACGATGAACATGTCTTTAAGAAGTGTAATATGTCTATTATTTCGAAGTGTGATATCGAGGGCCTGTCCCACCGCTGGTCACTGTCAGATAAGGGAACAGAATCCGATATTTGCATCGCATATTTTACACGTTCGATTGTTATCACACAATTAACAATTTGGTGGGACAGGCCTTAAATAAGCGATAATTTTAAAATCAAACAAATGAATTTTTATGTCGTTACATTGTTGAAAAGCCTATTAGAAGTGATTATATCTTATCTTCATTTTGAAATTCTCAGAAATTTCACCGGGGATTTACGCATGAATAGTTTTCCATATTCCTCTGTTGATTACATGTAGAGATAAACCATACTGATACTATAAAGAGGAAGGATTTGTATTTTTGTATGTATTCAAATAACTCAAAAAATACTGGACCGATTTCAATAATTTTATCATCGTTGGTAAGCTATGTTAATGCTGAGCAACATAGGCTATATTTTTAAATTTCACGTGGGCGTAGTCGCGAGCAACAGTCGCTGGAAATGCAAATGTATAGACATTATCAACGGTCGCTTTTCTAATTTGGTGGATTCCGGTGGTCAGTGCATCAAAAGTGTCCTAAACTGAATAGTACTGCTCGCGTATAATTCGAAAAGTAAAGAATAACTTTCTATTCCCATTATCTACGTTGAATTTGCGACACGGAACTAATTGACATTCATTTAATCAATTAAATAATAGCGTTTTAAATATTGTCAGGCTATTAAACTATTTAAGTAATTTCAAAATATCGTATCTTCAGTTTCAGGCATTTTGTTAATGTGTTTGCTGGTGTATAAATGCAAAAGTGTGTATTATATATGTTTGTTATTAAGTATCTTCAAAAAAGCTTAACAAATATCCATACCATTTAGTACAGATGTAGATAATAGTCTAGAAGAATACATAGATTTACAATTTTTAAATTCCATGCGGACACCGCAAGAACAAATGTTTCATAGTAATATTGTACTGTTGCTACGTAACCGTGTATAAATTTATAACAGTTTAGTTCAACATGAGTGTGGTTCAACAAACACAATATAAACATAACATTTGTTGATATTTCCGTCTGTTTGAGATATTTCTAGTTGTCTCTATTGTTTTTCGTGTTTGTTGTTCGTTTAATGTTTTTCAAACTGTTCATGTCATCCATCTCTGTTTGTATCTTTACTATTTTGTATATGTTTGTTAACTTGCAGTTATCATTTATCGGTTAAAAGCACCTTTAACTAAACTATCGCACAACTTAATCTCGCTTTGATTACGAGCTTATATGGAGGTGTGCACATTACTCGATTTTTTTGTTGTGCAACTAAACATTTGAAGTCTGCGAAACAATCGATAATCGCACAACAGTTGTGCCAACGCTCTTACAAGTCAATTTACAATGAATGTTGCTCTATGTAGGCAATAGTTTGACTCCCTCATAATTTTTCTTAATATTGTACGTTTGTTCAACAATTCAACAGTTGTGTAGGTTTTGAAGCTTGAATGAATATGTCTTGGAACAATTTTATTTGATTTATAATAAAATGAGTTAGTTAACACTATCATTGCTACGAATTGTAGACACAATTGCTTGCACGAAACGTATTGTAAAGTTGGTAAATAAGCTATTTAAGTAATCATAAAATAACCATTACTTAACTATGTAATACATTTGTAGTATAGTACTGTGTCCGTCTTCTATTAACAAAGGATTAGTGCAGTCTTCCTTGATAGAAGAAAGCAAGGTTGCAGTTGCATTGGAGTGGTGTGGCATGTTGGTGTGGGTGTCATACATGCTGGCGCAATACTCGATCAACCGCCCGCGCAACACGCGACCCGCTAGGGTGACCATTCGTTACATGCTAAATAAATATTCATTTGTAGATACGAAAAAGCGGACTAACAATGTGGAAGGACACATAGATGGATTATAACATCCCTTTATACATATACTAGCTGTCGCCGTGCGGCTTCATCCGCATGAAATTAGAACTTTTCCACATGAAGGTTTTCTACAATTTATTTTACGTCTAAGTTTAATAGGAAAATATATACCCTAAAGCGTGTCGTAAGTGTAGGGCTTTTTATTCAAGAAAGAATTATTCAAAAATATGCTGTGATTGCTGACATCCTACGCCACGAAGCATTGGGTGTTTACGCTTTGTAAATTAGTGTAGATACATAAAAGGCATTTTTTTTCTGTATAGTACAGCCTTAAGAAATAATAACTTAAGAGTCATTACTAAAAAACTATTTTGATATCGTGTCGTTACATATATTAAGTAAACATAGTATAATAAAACAAACAGTTTAAGTAAGCATATCGAAACGAAGTACCGAAGGCTATAGCAAGGCCACCCTACAACTCCCCCCAGTTCGCCCGCGCCCCCCTGCGGCATAAGCGACTCGGCGCTAGTGCGCGCCGGCGCAGCTGTCCTAACGAAAGTGTCTTTTAGTGCTTCTTAGTGCCAGTGAAAATTATATAGAACTTAGACTAGTACCAGAACTTAAGTTATATAGGTATACTAATTATTACAAAGTGGTTGTTTTAATTGTTTTTTTTTGTCTTAATATTTAAAATTATTCTGGAATTTATTGGGATGTATTGATATTTTGGTGTTTTTTTTTCTTTAAGAAATTTTACAAATTGTTTTTCTCTTTTTTGTCTTAGTAAACTTGAATGTAATTTGTTTTACAATTTAAGCAGAACGACGTTAAGTTGACTTTTGCAAGCATACCTACATCCGCCCTGTGTTATTTACTTTACCAAGTTTTTATCATATTACATAAATATAATATTGTAACATGTTAAGTTACATTTAAGTGAGAACTAATTTATTTATGAGTGAAGAGTTGCTTTCGGTATTTGATAAACAATTTAATTATTATAATTTTCAGTGAGTTCTTTTCCTGTAATATTTCCATTTTCAACTAACTAAGCGGTTTAATAAAAATCCGCTTTGTAATGTATTTGTTACACAACTTGAACGAGAATCGAACCTTGAATGCGATTTCTATTGACTTCGTATGCAACTAGAATCAATGTAATACTTTTTATACAAATAATTAAAATAAACAGTTTAACAATATAAGATTGATAGTTAAGGTAAATTTTTACAATATGTTAAATTGAAAACTTCAGCGTTACCAAAAAAATAAAACTGTAATATAATAAATGTTTCGGAGAATCATAAAAATTTGAAAACATTTTATCCGTAACTTGCTTTTTATTTGTATTTTATTTAAATGTGATTTGAATTCGTCGAATCCCTTTATTTTATTTATTCTGTCGACCCTCAACACATTAGCCAGGTAGTCATTTAAAACTGTTGTTAGTATATTAAAGTTGAGATAAAATTGTCATATGTCGAATATGTTCTTATCAAAAGAAGTTACCTTTTATAAACACTGGTAAAGTTTATATTAAAACTAGCTGATTCCGCCTGTTTTCATTCACAGTATGTTACAAAAATTGTTTACATTACATAAATATTTCAAATGCACAGACAACCAAGACCCTTGCAATTGGCTGTAATTACGAGTAACCATGGCAACCTAACTTCTTTACAGCTATTGGCTTGTAGTTTTTGTCGCGTTGCTCACCTTATTATAAAAGTCAGAAAATATACAGCCTATAGTGTGCCCTAAGTGTAGGGCTTTTTATTTAAAATAGGAATTATTTAAAAAATATGCTGTGATTGCTGACGTCCTACATAACAAAGTGTGTTTACGCTTTATTATACAAGAATTAAAAGGTATTATTACAAGAAATAAAATCTCTTCCAGAGGTCAATGTACTCAGCTGGCGTAGATGCAAGTTCCTCAACAGAAACAAAAGACCGTCGGTGAAATAATTTGGACTTTTATAAAAGACTTTGTGTACTTATATTTGAAGTTCTTGCTGTACGCTGTGGCTATCTACATACTGGTCTACTATTACGACTACTATCTAGGGTAGTAGGCAAACAATGTGAAGTGATATTGTGAACTTTGTGGAGCTTATCAAGTGTTAAAGTAATTCAGTCACCACGGACCAGTCGGGTGAGTTTGTTAACTATTATTAGTGTTAAAAAAATATACAGTATGTTACGTAATTGTAACTTGTTATATTATGTGGCAGACATGACATAGAACGAAGGTGACAAGAAATATGCCTATCAAATACTTTATACTAAGACATCAGACGAAACCTTATATTTTATTGAAGTAGGAAAATGATATATGAATTATACTAGCTTTCGTCCGAAACTACGCCTGCGATTAATTAAAAAAAAACATAAGTAAGTAGCATATATGTTCTTCAGAAATGTCCTCTTAATCTATGTCAAATTTCATCGAGATCCGTTCAGCCGTTTAGGCTACAAACTACAATAAACATCTGTCCATCCAAACCTTCGCATTTTTAATAATAGTAATATTAAAGAACCTTTAATAAACTCGCTCTCTCAATAATTAGTAATGTTTAAAAAATCGATATATCTCTATTTCTAGTAATCTTAACATATATGAAACACTGTCAACATTTTTCTTATTGTGTAATAACCTTAAACGTAAATCGCTTACAAAACTAGCAACAGACTATAAATAAAATAGGCAATAAAATGTAAAAGCGCCTGTCTATAGATTGACCCGGGCGACGTAACGGCGACCTTTACTGGCCACTGCGACGCCCGTGATGGTCACCATTTAAAAATAACGAATTATTTAGTAAAGGTTGACACAGTAACTTTATGATAGATTATTGAAACATCTATTTTATTTAATAACTAGATTTCGCCCGCAATTCCGACCGCGTTTAATTTAAAAAAATAAAAGTGAGTAGCCTATGTATTCTCCCAGACTTTCCTCTTCATCTATGCCTAATTTCATCGAGATCCGTTCAGCCGTTTACGCTACAAACTCTAACAAACATCCATTCATACATCTGAAATTATTATAATATAGCATTTAAGTACAAAAAACAAGGCGTAAACCGCAAAACACAGTCCTTAGATTAAAATATGTTCTGCCTACTAAAATTGCGTATTGCAAACGTAAGAGATAATTGTGTAATTGCTATGCAATGTAAGATGTCAGTGACGAATTTACATTCGTCATGAGGTACAAAGTCTGATCCCGCGGCTCCGTGTCCCGTCTTTTGAATATCCTGCCCCTTTCTTTATTGTGCTTGTGCTTTTATAGCTGTGGTCTTCAAAATTCTGTGTCTCAAAATTGATTTTATACTAGAACGAGTTGTCGCCCGCAATCTTTGTTAGTGCGGATTAAAAAAAGTCTTCTATCATATTCCCGCGTGCATCTAAATCTACCAGCTACCTTCCAGTCAGTTCAGTCCATCCGTACCAGAGATAGCGGTCCGGTCGACATTTTGATATTACAATGGAGCTGTTATCAGATTCAGTTGTGTGGACTTAGACATGTCTTATTTACAATCAACCTTATATGTCCAAGTTAGTTTAAATGCAACGATAAGACTAGTCATTCTCAAAGATGATAGCACTTAAGTAATGTGCCTATTACTTAATCTTTTAATTTAGTACAATGTAAGCTTAGTTAAGTATTTCTATCTATTTAAAAGCGAGAAAGTCGCAAGTTTTTTGTACTTTTGAGGATTCTCAATTAAGTTGCATTTATGTATTTATGTAAAGTGTCTATACAAAAGTTAATTTAAATAAAAAAAATGTTAACTTAATGTATTATTTATTTATTAAATCGTCAGTAATTTGAAGCAGTCGCTGTAGTCCTATCGTACAGCCACATATTTGTTATTTGATATCGCATTCCGGGACAGATAATTTAGTACCTACTGGCAAATAAACGCCCTTTAAACATTTCCTACTCAGTCAATTTACTTGAGTAGTTTTTATTTTTCTTTTGCTGTGAACGAATGAATGATACGCGTTAGTTCAGTAGACGTACTCTTGAAGACCTCCATGTTGCGTTATCATTTCCTTGGTTTTCATAACATAGAATAATTCGAAATCTGTATAAAATATTAGTGGGAAATCGAGGTAATGCAGAAAACGAATTGAATATAACTGTATAGTTATTCATTTTATAAATACAGCAATTGTTTGCTTTAGCGTCAAATGTCAGCGTGTAATGAAGCACTCCATATAGGATTGGTATTACGAAACGGTCCGACTACGGACAAAGGGACAATTGAACGCTCATGTTACGTCGGTTAAATTTTGTATATCTTTCAATAAACATCAGTAGCAATAGCAATAAAAATAGGGAGTAAATCCAGCTTCTAATCTAGTAAAAAAAGGAGAAATCAAATTGTGTGATTTGACAGTAATATGTGGGCAAAGAGTAGTTCCAAGTAATTTATAAATTAAGTATTTGATTTACAATCTTAACCAAATTGGATTTTTTGTAGCACTTATTTAATACTGGTATGATTTTATAGCAGTTACACAATCAAAGATTATGTAAACAAATCGCCACAGATTATGTAATCGATAGAAGTGTCGCGTGGGCGTGGCGAAGCGTGCGCGTGGGCGCGTGGGCAAGCTGGGGCAGGAGCGTGGTGTGCACAAGGCCGAAGCAATTGGCCGTGCCCCTGCCGCATCCCGCGGGACCCCGGCCTCTCAATTAGCTGGAGAGATCTGACCACTCCATGAACAAGTGCCCATCAATCATTGTAAACAAAGG
Organism: Papilio ambrax; assembly: GCA_018231605.1. NCBI lineage: Eukaryota > Metazoa > Arthropoda > Insecta > Lepidoptera > Papilionidae > Papilio > Papilio ambrax. The sequence goes on from DVQG01000443.1 coordinate 8,577, forward strand.
ATAGATTATATAATCCTAGAATACAGAAACCAGCTTTTTCAGACAGTTGAAATAATTTAATTTTACTAATATAAAAATTGTGAATTTTAGATAAATGGATGGATGTTTGTTAAAGTTTGTAGCCTAAACTGCTCAACGTATCTCGATAAAATTTGGCATAGATATACTGGATGGTCTGGAAGAACACGTAGTATACTTAGTTTTGTTTTACATTAATCCCTCGCGGGCGGAGTCGCGGGCGAAAGCTAACGATAAAGTAAAATAAACTAAGGAACGGTTCACAATTACTATGACCATTTTAGAATTGTAGTGGTACGTACTCGCATATTTGTAATAAATTCTGACGTCTAACAACCTTACGTGCTTAGTGCAAAGAATTATTATTTCCAGACTTAAATGGAAATGTGCGAGATATCTAGATTTTACTATTTCATATTGCTTGCCTTTTAAAGTTAACTACGTGACTAGACTGGAATCAAGCCTTTGATGGATCGTAGGAAGAATTTAAAAAATAAATCTCACATATGTCTAGATTGTGGGACTTTTATTGGATGTTATTCTATGGCATATTTTTCACTCGATGCCGTGTCTGTTTTATTTTATAGCTTGACTTTTTACTCAACTATTTTACAGCTGCAAGGGATTTAATGTCTAGGAAATGGAAGTATCACATAAAAATGTCTTCTTCACGTTAATGTGGATTTGGGACTATCCACAGATTAAAAGAAATCCATATAATTTATAAATACAAAATGCAGTATGTTTGGCGACCCTAGTCCGTGTAAGATGTCAACAAAAGCTCTTAAATGGACAACTCGTGTTACAAATACGTGGTCGCTGGCTGCATATCCGATACACGATCTATGTGCTACGAGAATATACACGTTCTGTTGCCGTTTTAAAATGTTTTTATATTTGCAGCATTCATTCCATGTTTTTTTTAATCTATGACCTACGTGGATAATATCTTAGTAAGAGCGCGCGCATACGTTTGACTAAACTGTCGCACAACTGTTTAGTTTCGCTTTTATTACTATCAGCATATACGGAGGTGCGCACACTACTGGATTTTTAGTCGTGGAACTAAACAGTTGAATGGGCTGCGAAACAATCGACAATCGTACAACAGTTTTGCGATAGTTTAGTCAAATGCTTTGCGTTCTAGTTCAGTTTAGAAATATAAAGTACATATTTTTATAATATAATAAGTTTTTTTTAGAGGAAATCGTTTCTGTCTTTTAACAACAAATGGCGTGAACATTGTTACCAAGAAGTTTGTTAATGCGCCTCTGAAGGCGCCTTTGCCTGAAGATGTTATAAATATTGTAGAATGTGAATAGTAACCTGTCCTTGATAAAAAAGAAAGGTAAGTATTACGAAGGTTCTCAGTAATGTGAGTAAACGGTTTAACACATGACAATACCGCCTGAGTCAACTCGAGTTATGACTGGATGGGATTTGATTAGAGAATTTGAAAATTAAGTTACTCTTTATCTTTTGTTAATGATTACAAATTAAAGTCTCATTAGAAATATAGAATACATCATGCAAAAAATATATAACAATTTTCTTAGTAATCATTGAAAGAAAGATACGATTTTATTTTTCTTTGTTATTTATTTGGAAGACTTTATAAACATTGTTCCTTACACAAACATAAGTTAAAATAATAAAACAATAGTGATGTTTCAACAAAAACAAACTCGATAAAAAAAATTAAATTACTTTATTACAAGTAAATATCTACTGGAGAGATCTAGTTAGTTAACAACTACGGTCGCAAAGGAATCCAATTAATTTCCTTTGATCGCATATAAAACAAACTTTGAGAGTCTCGCACCTCGGCCGGCGGATAAAAAAAAATATCTCACCAGCACCGTGGCCCGCAGACAGTGAGAAAAACGAGTACAACATCCACCAAAGTCGCATAGCAACAGTTATTTAACGCACGGGATTCTCACCTTTATAATGTAAACAGAAAAGGCGTATATCCTGTAATAATATCAGAATTGTAAACGTAAATTTGGATAGGTATACCACTAAAGGCATGATGAATCGTTTGTGCGTTTGTGAGTCATCGCAACCAATATCAGGTAAAAACTCGCTTCGCTCCCTAGCGGTAGTGATGTGAAAAGGGTCGATAAAATTTAAATCACTATATTATATGGAATGTGATATAACCGCAGATTATTTTAAAACATGTAATTAATACGTTCTTGTGGTTGTTTCTGATTAAAGTGTCATTTTCTTGTTGTCATAAGAAGACGGATGGTTATAAAATCATAATTATATTAAATGAGATTAATTCCAGATTTAAAGCTGTAACCACTAATGTTAGAAATAAAGAATCCATCACTAAATCAAGAGGTTCAAACTTTTTTTTGAGTTTTTAAAAATCGCTACACTGGGCTACAAAAATACTTATTTACAATCTTGTTGACGTTATCATACTCATTGGTCTGGTATGAAATGTTTTCGTATGATTAATTTATATTTATCAGCAATGCATATTGTCTTACGTGTTAATTCCAACAATGTCTGTACAGAAGTGGTAATTAACGGTATCGCATTTCTCATACAATTCCGCTTTGTCAACGTCATTCGATTGGCATTTTGCCTTGACCGTAATCATTGTTAACTACAAAATGTCTTTTACGAAACGTTTCAAGTAATTAATTGATTAAAACCCTAGTTTTTACTTATGACTTTCATAAAGAATACTCAAAAATGATTGCAAGTACAAAAGCATTCACTCATTTAACTCGTAGCTTAAAGAAATTTTCGTAAAAGGCTCTGTGATTTGGAAATACTGTTGAGTACAGAATCCTGCATATTTATAAATTAAATTTAGTTAACTAATGGTCAAAGATGATAAGTAAATGACTCGTCAATGCTATACATTAAAAGAAACGAAGATACTCGACCTTTGACCCTCGCGGCCGCTCACTGGAGCTCTGTAATTGTTCAATTAGTCTCGAGTCTCATTGCTCAATGGATGCTGAAACTTTGTTATTGTTATCGTCTTTCTATGGCTTACGATTCTAACCTTAAATAGTATTTATATACAACAAATCATTATAATTTGAATCCATAGATTTTACAGTTAATAATTAAAAACATTCGAATAATAATTAATAAAAAAATTATCGATGTTTTTTGAATGAACATCACTAATAGTGCGTAACCGTAGTAGTTGTCTCTACTTTCCTAACGGGTCCTATCTCTTTCTCACTTTTACCTTTTAGAAATTATCACTTGTCCCTGTCTAGCGTGGGCGTACCCCAAATAACTGGGCACAGATTAGGCAAAAAGGTGGGAAGATGGCCGGTAAGGGCCGAAGGGCCTTAATTGAGTATTCTTTGTTGATGGAATTCGGTCTTCAATAGATTGTTAGAGCGCTCGCGTCTCGCCTGTCAGAGCCAAAAGTAATTCTTGTGTTCGTGTCATCACTATTTATTAATCAGAAAGCGCTGGAAATGACTGGTTACTTTTTTATAATTAAAATATGTAAGAATGTATGTACAATAAGATTTCTGCTTTTTGCGAAATTTAAAATACTATCACGATTTATAAGTAACTAGCGAATGTGCGAGTGGAATAACGAATTACTTCGAGGAAGGGAAACTTTTTGAATATAAGGAATATATTATGGAGGATAAAAAAAACGGGTTGATTTTGAAAGAGGTTATTAAAACATTGTTTTATTAATAAACGTGCAAATAATTAGTCACTAAGCTACTAAAATTAAAAGAAACTAACTTCAAATATCACGCGTAATAAAAATGGCGGTTGGTCTCTCGTTATTGTTAGCAATTTACATATCAAATACTCGACTGCAATCGAGCAATAAAGGTATATGTTTGCGTGCTCGTATGTGACCGTATGAACAGTGCTGCGTGTGTGTGAGTAAGGCACAGGTCAAACTGGGCTCAGCCATGAGCCAAGATGCTGTCGCAGCGTTTCGTCTAATGACGTTACTATTCGCTAATACTCACGTAACACAATTACGTGACTCTGAATGAATGTGGAAGAAATTATAGTGTTAGGTGTACTGAAATTCACGTGTTTCTGTATTCATCTTTCAAATCTCAGGTACAAATGACATAGGCAAGAAGTATAACTATAAGAGTACGGTTTCCCGTGACGAAACAATAACTGTTGCCTGAATCTAGGGTTGCCAATTTCCAACAAAAGACCCAAGCATTGACGGCAAATAATAACTGCTGACTTGTTTTACGCCACCCATTCTGACTTCGATGAAAAACCCAAAAAATAATTGTTAACTCACCAAGTTGACAGCCCTACTCTCACTTGACTGGTCGGTGCTTGACTCTCAAGTGTCAAGGTGCATTACATTAACATACTAAGCACTGTGTTAAATCTTCCAGCATTTAAATGTCAATACGAAAAGAATACAGCATATACATGAATAATTACTGAAGTAAATGCACATTAGAAATCACAATTATTGAAAATTAACTGCTAACTACTTGTTACGTAGTTGATTACGCCTGATATTGGTTTTATTATAAATCTAAAATAATTCGTCAAATCTCCACATAGTTACATTATTTTAACAGCTTTTGTTGTTAAGCCGCCAGTCACATGCATCGAATTATGTTTTTATTTCTGGCCAGTATCAAGGTCTTCTTTTTTTTTGTTTTATTTTACAGCTGCAATTAATTAAAACCTTTTTGCTTTTATTTACATATAATGAACGTATTAATAAATTTTACGTGATAGTTAATCAAAATTAGTACAATATTTTTGTAAAACTAGATAATATTTGTATACTTTATACTTATACTTTTAATGTATCTAAAGCTTTAAGAACATAATCTAGGTTCGAAATATATTTTCTATATGTTAAAATTGTGTAAAAAACGTAGACGCGGCGTCCCGTGGCGGGAGTAGGGCGGAGGAATGCAGTTCTACTGGGTCCGGACTGCTGCACACACTCATGGCGCTAGTGTGTGTGTTAGTACTACAGAAACTCACTCGAAAGTCCTCTTAATAAATTCGACTTACTGTCGAGAATGCTTGCACTGTTAAACTGTAATATAATACATTAGTTTTTATACTGAAAAAGTAAATAATCAATTTGTTTTTTGTTAAATATGCTATCAGGTTTTTTTTCTATTTGAATATGATTAAATTGAAGAATAAGTATGTTACATTTTGTACTAGAAAACAAAACTGTTCTTTTTTCTTTTTTTTCTCTTATGTAATATAATATTAAAATGAGTTTAAAAACTCGTAAATATTAAAATAAAATGACTATGAACATTTAATTCATTATGTAATAAGTAATGATTTTTCATGCGAGTTTGTAACGAGTTTTTACATTGGTAGTGGTTTTATGTCAGTGTGAGTTATAATAAATACGGTAAGGCATTTTTATAAGGAACGGTTCGCGAAGTCGCTAATTCGATTGACTTCTACAGAACATTACTTAATAACTGGCCAGCGAGACTGGCACGATGCAATAACTGTAACCACTTTAAGCTGGACGATTAAAGTAAAGTCGATTAAATTGGAGAGTTTATTTCGATTGAAATTGTATATTTTAACGGGGTTTTTATGTGATAATTAATGGTAGTTTAATGTATTTAAGAGAAAAACAAACTACAGTACGAAAGTAACTATAACAATGTGTTTGTTGAACCTTAATAAGTTTTTGCTAACGTCATTCAATTTTGAGGTTAGAAAATTTTTAAACTGGAATATCTAATGATTCTGTTAACCTACATATAAATTATGGAATGTTTTTGAGGCCCGTAGAGCATAAGTCGAAAGCAAATTAACAATAAAATGTAATAAAAAAGATATATAATAGTACATTTAATTCGCAATAATTAAGAGAGACATTTTTAAATAGTTTTGTAAATCCGTGTCCAAAATTATAAATAGAAATAATACGTAGTTTGTAGTATTAGAAATTTTGTGATATTAGAGTAATTTAAATGTGATATTATAATAGTTTGTAAGTAATATTGTGAATTTTGTAAAAAAAAACTTTTAATGTAGAAATAAAGTACCAAAATCCCTGATCCCATAAATCAGGGATACGAGAGGGAGGCATGGAGCCGCCCATAAAAAGAAACCTACATATTTTTAAACTATTTATTTAATTCATACTATCATATCGGAGAAACACTTCTCGTCAGGACTCAGGATCGCGCGCGAATATCAATCCTCCTAATGACA